>JASEVX010000001.1:43689668-43749048 GCA_031761405.1 Serripes groenlandicus | reverse complement strand
TGTTATTTTTATCCACTCAATTCCGAAATAATTTCACAAGCGCCTAAATTGTTCGATAACATGTCATACAAACCCGGGTGTATGTTCTTACAAAAGATATACATTGCCCACTATGTGCAAAGGCGTTAAAATTCATCTGCACGAGGTAACTTGTTGACACCAACACACCTTGGTTTAATGACGATACGGCGTTGCAACAGCGCTACTTACAGCCTGACGATGCTCAAGGAGAACATCCGCTTGACTCTTTAACCCTTTCCCACATATGAACACTTTCCGTCTCCTTTTGCCACAATATTTTCAACTCTATTTGATATTTAAACTTTCATTTATAGAGATCTTCCATATCCCCCCCCCCCCCCCCCCTCCCCCCCCCCCCCCCCCCCCCCCCCCCCCCCGAGGATTTCAAAGTCGTATGTTGCATATTTGTTGTATATGGGAAAGGGCTTAGATACAAATTATGAAACGATTGCCAAAGAGGAACATTTGAATCACCAACATCGCACACACAGAGGTGATTTGGTTTAAAAATTGTATTTCGGCATGTCTTCCAAAATCGTCAGCTGTAAAAACTCGGTCGCCTTATCGAGTAAAAACACCGATTCCCCTGTGAACGCTTATCGTAAAACGGTCGCCTAATCGTAGACTACGAGAGAAAGAACACATTTATCAGTATTAGAAAATAATAACGTGTTTTCATGGATCATGAACATAACAGGGATATGTTATATGCCACCACGTTGCTATTTTGTAAGAGAATATTACAAACTAAAGAGTAGGTGTTTTCGCAGACTACCGCATTCGGAGAAGTTTTTTTAATCCTTCCCAAGACTTACCAAATATGCAGCAGACGACTTGGAGAGCACCTTGGCAAAACAATGGAAAATGTTTCAGAACGACAGTATGATTATAAGAGTTAAAAACATTGAAAAAAGGACAGAAATTACTCATTTCAAAAGTCGTCTTTTGTAGATGTGTCCTAAAGCATCTACATGTGAGAAAGGGTTTAAGTGGAATAAGGTCATTTGTGTTGTGTTCTGAACCTTAAAGCTCCCTATAAACTATACTCGGGGATGACAACAAACAACATGATAACCAAGGAGTGGTCTTTGTGTTAATGCATGACAACCTGATGGTTATCCGTGTTTGACACTCTGGTTTGTAGGGTTAGCATTACGATTGACTTGCAGTAGTTTCAGTAGTACTGGTTCACGCCGTGAAATAACTAAACCATTGTTGAAATCGGCTTACATACCATACAAACAAATGGCAATCTGAATACACCCCTAGTCACGTACGCACAACATTGTTGGGATTCTTGTTTGACAGCTCTATAAAAAGGGATGATAGTGACACCGTCGTGATTTGTTCAGTTTTTGACCCTTTTCAGTGCAAATACGCGCAGAAACAAATAAACCATGCATCAGCAGACTTGACTTTATCTTCAAGTTGTAAACAGATTAGCTGAATCTCGAGAGGGGTAGTAAGTTCGAACCCCATATCGGCAAACAATATTTTCAGCGTTTGACAAAAGTCAATGCGACAAGCGTCATTCGTCTTCCAAAAATAAATAGCTAACATAATATACGGAAATTCAGCCAGTTGCTTGAACATACTGTTGTGAGGAGAAAACTAGGAAACACGTGGGTGTCGTGATATGACTGTTAAACTGTTGTAAGCGCCGTTAAAGCCAAATACATTTATCTCAAGAGTTTGGGTATTGATGCATAGAGACTAAAGCGAGCCAGTGTACGGGCGCATTACACCGAGTCTTCTCCGTTCACTCTTTATTTAATTTGTACCCATTCCCATATACAAATAATCTGCACCAGGAAATGCCGTGCCATAACTGAACATGTGTTGAAAGTAGCGTAAATTACCAAACAATCAAACAACAGCAGATACAACAAGGCCCTAAATCGCCAGACACAGCTCTTTCATTTAGGAGGGAAAAGAATTCTACGTACACATATTGTTTGTATGGTGTTTGGTGTTTTATGCTGCTTTTTATAATGTTTCAGTTATATCCCGGCGTAGTTCATGACTAATATCAATCTCCTACGCAGAGTTGTCGTTCCTTACACTCACCATACGGTGAGTGTAAGGAACGACAACTCTGCGTAGGAGATTGGACTAATATATGCAAGTACAACTGGTACATTTATCTTGACACCAGCAAGTCAGTCGTAATATCTCATTGTTAAAGTCTCATTACTATTGTAAATCATGTCGAAGTTACAAACGGTATGTTAAATGGTTATACTACATCAAGCCTGTAAATTGAGTTGGATATGTTCCCACGACCTACATAGTCACTGTCCTGGTTATTGTTTCTGAATATCCGAAAAGCGGTATGATGAGGTTTTACCTGATACAGACGACATTTCACGTATTTGCAACAAATGGCCTTTTAAATCATTATTGAAAAATAAGACATGGCTCGTTTTTTCACGCAATGTTTTCATCTCTGTATCCATATAATACATCGAACCTGCCATATGTCTCAATATCTCCTTTAGACGTAATTAAAAAACGCGGGTATCCGACTTAATAACCTTTCCCACATACAGACGATTTCTTACGCCTTTGCAGCAGAAGACGTTTGAAAACATTATGGCAAAGGAAGAAATTGCTTATAATGAGCAAGATCACCTTCTGGGACAGTGTTTTCAACTATTTTCAATAATCATACTTTCATTTATAGAGATCTGTATTTTACCCGAGATATTTTTAAAGTCGTCTGCTGCAGATGTGTTGGATGTTGGAAAGCGTTAAATAAAACTCCACGTGAATGTGCGTTGTCAGTTAGAAATATGCGTGGTATTTGGTACAGAGAGGCAGACCTAGTGAAATGCTCTTGAATAGTAGTAGTAATCAGTCACCCGGGGATCATGCGTGTATATTGTCGCAGTGGTAAAACTAACATACTATTGAAAATGATTAAACCCCTAGTCAAATAAATAAATAATAACTATTCATCCAGGGATCATAAAATACATGAGAGTCGCAGTGGTATAACTGAAATACTATTGAAAATGACTAAACCCCTAGCCAAATAAATGAAATAAGTTATCTTGTTATTCTGTCCGCCGAGCGCTTATTTCGCGTGTTGATATTTGGTCGCGCTATCCTTAAATACAACGTTGATTTATGCCAATTTAAGATTTATGCCAATTTAAGACATCGCTTATTCAAAACACTTCATAAAGGTTTAGATCGCCTTTCGACCGCCTCGATGGTGTATTGGTTTAACCGGCCATCTCTGATGCGGGCGGTCGCGTGTTCGGGTTCCCGGCCGAGTCATACCAAAGATTTTAAAATTGGTAGTATCAGCTTGGCCTCATTGGCGCTCAGGATTGTGGGGTTAGCATTACGACTGGCTCGCAAGTGTCGAGATGATGGACTAATAGTAGTAATAGTAATAATAATAATATCTTTATTTAATGAAGATTACATATTAAGATGTATTTTGATGAACAAAGAAAATAATCTTATCTAGCATATGGTCTTCAACTTATATAAACATCTATACTCATATACTTACATCCACATACATATCCTCATACATACATATATAACTATATGCAGACACACATACATAACATTTAACTTGTTATCAACTTCGCGACAGACACTCGGCAGCTTATATACTTAATAATATGTCACAATTTCATTATAATTACCAGTCATATATAATATAAATAGGTAATACTCAAGACTGAAGTAAACATTTTTTATATTTTTCCTTAAATGTTTTAACGCTAAGCGATGCTCGTATGTCACATGGGATATCGTTCCATATAGATTTACTATAATATGTGAATAAGTTCTTCGTAAAATGTGTACTAGGTATATCTTTTAAAACAAGATACTTATTTGATATTGATCGTAGCTTATGAGTTTTATTTTCAGAAAAATGTATTATATTTGTCATGTATGATGGTACCATATAATTCATAGTTTTATAAATAAGGGCAGATGTATGATACTTTCATCGATCAGCAAATTTAAGCCACTTTAATTCTTTGAAATGTTCAACTGAATGAGTTTTTGTCGATTTTTTAAGTATGATTTTGAAAATTCTCTTTTCTAAGCTAAATACTTTATTCGTATGACGATTATATCCACTACCCCAGACCGAACAACAGTAATCTACAAGAGTTGCTGCAAGATGCAGCAATTCGATGTTAGCGCGGGAATCAGCATGTTATGGCTTAAGAAATACTGTTTGATTCGAATAACACGAAACCCGCTTTTAAGTTTATGATATAAATATATGATAACAATAGTTTTTTAGTTAAATACGTCAACCGTAAACAAAAATACATTTTCCCAACATGTTGACCTCGATCTCCCAAAATTATTGTAGACATTTGTTGGCGCATGCGCGTCCTTTTTTCCCTTAATATATTCTTAAAATCGCAAAATTTAGCACAATAACTTTCCATTTATGAAAATATTCCTATTTTCCTGTTATTAAAACCCCAGTGGTTCTTAGTGATGTTTCATATACTCTGCTCTGGTATACTGCTTGTGTTCAGGTCGAAGTCAAGAGAAAAGAGGGAGAACTGTAACGGGAAATATAAATATAGGTATACATATCACTTATACAGCCTTGCTGGTAGAGTGGTTGACCTTTTCGTAAAGTTAAGCAACGTTCATCGAAGTAAGTGCCTGGATGGGTGACCCGCGATGGCGGTACACGTTACATTATGGTTTTAATTTACATTTTAATTATAATCAAAGCGCTGAAAGCGCTGGTGGTATAGGGGCATATGTAAGTTGAAAATATATGGCATAGATAATATAGACAAACATTGTTGAAACAATGACCTTTAAACAAACCAAACCAAAAATGCACACATATTGCCTGCCTATACAATACAAATACCTAATTTATTAAAGTTTCACCCTTTTCTTGTATAAAAAAATAAAAAGATTGACAAAAAACCGAGCAGCGACCCTTAATTAAAATATTTCCAGTTCAGAAATCACTAAAGATACACAATGTATATTGTAATCATGCTGATAAATGAAAGACAATCGAAAGCATGCTAGAGTTATGTTTCTTTTTGCACTGCACATCTGTAGCTCAGAGTTCCCTATACACTAAGTCTTAAATTGATACATTGGACATCTATTGAGACAATAACCGAAGAAATGAAATAAATGAGTTTACACCTAAAAAACCAGATCAGATTTGTGTTCAAAATAGTGTATCGATCTCCTAATCCCGTATACGTGTGACGAAAACAGAATCAAAGTTTTGACCCATTAATGCAAACCGTAACGGACAGACGGACGGATGGATGAACACAAAGACGGACAGACAGTCAGGCGCTCCGGACAAAGTACACAGCTTGGGGAAGCACTCATTAACGAACAAGGGCATTTCACGGAACGCATGTGTTGCATGCGAAAGTCATATAATAAGTGAGAACAAAAATATACACACTCGAAACGCAGCATGCTAACGTTATGGTAATGGTGCACTGCAAATCTGTAAGTCATAAGTTACCTACAAACCAAGTTTGAAATGGATACAATGGAAATTAATTGAGACAATCGCTGAACTAAATAAGGAAAATTGGAGATAACTAAAATAAACAGACCAGAGTTATGTACCTAGTACTTTGCCGTTCTCCTTATCACACGGTATAAGTGTGACCACTTTTAAACAAATCTGCCATACAGTTACAACGTGTTGACCAATACATGCAATCCATGAAGTATTAATTACAGAAGTCGTACAATGTTAATTTACAAAAACCTATTTAGACTACATTTCTAGTTTATTTGTCAACATCAAGGACTAGATTACACGTTGACGGACGATGGGTCTTCAATTAACGCAAATGCATATACATTATAAATCCTGTCCCAAAATCGCTAGAAGCGCCTCAATTATAAAATAAATAACGACCTTGCGGTTATAACTAGTGTGTATGTTGACATTTTCGGCCAAATTTCTTTCCGACGTTTGACAAAAGTCAATGCGACATGCGTCATTCGTCTTTCACCAATGAGCTAAGTCTATGTGGAAAAGCAGCCAGTTGCTTGGGAAGATTGTTGTGGGGATTTGTAGGTGAACTGGCCCCGTGGTATTACTGAGGAAATGTTAAAAAAGGCGTTAACCCCAATCAATCAATGTTAACTTATCTCTAATTTGTAGATTTAATTTCTATTTCCTATTTTGAATAGTGATGAAAACATTGTGGAAAAAGACAAACTTGCTGATTATCATTCATCTGTTAAGGTGAGTCAAGTGGGTCTTAAAGAGGCATCGGTTAAAATAATAACTGTAGACAAATGTTTTCGTTATCTAGGTTAAAGAAACAAATTGATTCATGTTTCAAAGCATTGATTGGAAAGGAGGAATTGCTCATTGTCAGCAATTGCTCCGTTTGCAAATACACTTTCAACATTCGTATGTAACTAAGTAGCTATAAGAGAAAGTTGATGCAAGGCATCAATGTCGCCGGAAAAGACTGCATTGATTTATTTATGTATTCTTGACTTTCCTTAGTCTATTTAAACATTAGGAACGTAGTAATGAAAGCATTTGGTTATAAATTTTATATACATACCTATACATTAGGGTATCTATAACAAATTAACGAAATGTGTACACATTTATCTGGCTTAAATTTAATTTTGCTGTTGTTACTTATTTAAATAATAGTATTCATTCATATAATTTCAATGTTTGTCAATCTTATTCGAATCACAAGGTAAATATCCTGGTATTGCTTTAAAGGGAGGTAATTTGAAGAAAACAAAAGTCTTCAAAAGGAGAAATATATCAGCATTACCGTCTACAGTTTAAATTCTATTGTTTGTGGATTTAAAAATGTTCTTTTTTTCTTATTTCTACATGTACAACGAAATATTGCGGCTTCTCTTTGACGCTTTGCGTCAAACATTCGTCTTGTACTTGTCTAAAATAAAATAATATCACTCGCTTTTTCATATCGAAATGCGCATGCGCGAAAATCGATGTTAAAGGTCACGAAACTACACAACAGAATAGGGTCTATATTTAGCTTAGAAACAGTTCCTACTTTAGATATTCATGGATTAACATTATTAAATGAATTCTACACAAATCAAGACATCTCTTTGAACATGAAAACAACATTTAGTAAGTTAAAATTGCTATTAAAAGGAGAATCCGAAATTGACCTCAATGATGACACATAAGAGTCTGCATTAGGGGGTGTTGGTTCACGTCTTGAAGGGACCACTTTTGTCTTCGTAAATAAGACAAAAAACTTAAATGCGAGTGAAATAAAAAAAACTGCAAACATTAAAAAATCGGAATATTTATTTCATTTTAGATGTGTCATTTATTAGTGTTCGTAAACAACCACAATTGTAATATGTTCAAATCATCTAGATTTGTTTCTTTCTAATAATAAGCCGCCCTCCCATGTGATTTCCGAAAAGCTATTAAAAATAGAAGTCGCGGGCTTCTGCCCGGCGACTAATAACGGAAATGGTTCAACCCTTCCCCTCTTACAGTCGCTTGTGTACGTATGTGCAGCAAATGGCTGCACAATTGTTTATCGTGACTCATTTCCTCTTTTTCCACAAAGGTTTCAACTATATATTGTTCCCCTTGATGTAAGGCAACATTGCTCGTTATCATTCATCTATAGCATGTTATTCAAAATGTGTCCATAGTAAAACGTTCAAATATGAAAAGAATTAATTTGAAACGTGTTTGAAAGCATTGTGTGAAAAGGAGGAATTGCTCATTGTCAGCAATAGCTCCATTTTCAACAATATTTTCAATATTCGAACTGTTATAGTATCACGTAAAGGATTCCGCTTCCATGGGGAGGATGTAACCATTTTCCGCTTACAGATGTGCAGCAGACGAAAATCGAAAACATTGTGACAAAAGGAGAAATTTCTTATCGTAGGCAATTTCTACTTATGCCACAATGGTTTCAACTCCTTTCAATAATTTTATTTACAGTGATTTTCACATTTCTCTATATAAGTCGACTGTTGTAAAATAATGGGGTCACAGCACGATCGACGTTACCTAACACCACTGACATTGAGGTCAATCATAGTTCAGAGTGTGTTTCACGCGTTGGAACTATTTTGTCTCATTAAATAATGCAAGCGGAGGGTTTTTCGTGATTCGGTCGAACCAATGAAATCGTTGAAAAGGCAGATTATAACCAATCAAAACTCGATTTTGGCGTAGGAATTCAATTTGAGTGGACTGTGGTTGCAGCATTAATCCGACTTTTCGAAAGCAGCCTGAGTATGAGATAGTGGCGAAACGCCCCTATCCCAAAAACTACTCGCATACAAATAGACTGGTTCTCTTATCTTAATCTTCTATTGCAAACTCGAACGAGAACCAGTCTAGTGACGAACTGCTACGGAAATATCCAAGAGCTGAGGGTAGAATACGGTGCATGCGCGATCAAGACGATTAACACGGCGCATGCGCAAGCCCACAGTGGTAGTTCTAAACACAACCAATATATGCACTGGTGCTGATGCACCCGCGCAATAATTGGTAATATATAAGCATTATAAAACATAGCCTTCATGTCTGGTGTAAGGAAATAGATGCTTTCCAGTTTAATTTGTTATCAACGTATACGCCAAGTATTTTTTGTCTGGTAACATTTTCTAATATTGTACCATTCACGTAGATATTTTAAAAGTGTTTTGAGTATGCAAAGGTCTTTGGAGTATGTATCAAATGATAGGGAGATCCAACTGTCATACACTTGGTCTTAAATGGGTTCAGTGCCATGTTATTTATGTTACACCATTTTTGTATACAATTTAAGTCATTTTGTAACTTGTTTTCAATTTGTGCCAATTTATACGCGGATTCAAATATAGTCGAGTCGTCTGCATACAAATCTAGATTCATGCTTGGTTTTGAGAATGACATATCATTTATGTACAGAATAAACAGAAGCGGTCCCATAATCGACCCTTGAGGTACACAACATGACACAGGTAGCATTACAAAAAAAACCACCGTGATATAACTGAACATTTGTTGCAAGCGTCGTAAAACTGCATTCAAACAAACAATCGAACGCGTCATATAGTACGACTAAGTGTTAACCCTTTCCCCCATACAACAATTCTGCAGCAGACGACTTCGAACATATGTTGTCAAAACATAGAAAATCTCCATAATTGAATGGATAACCTATGACATAAAGTGGAAAACATTGTTGCAAAAGGAGAAATTGCACGTTTTGTGCAATTTCTTCTTTTGTCACTATGTTTTCAAAAAGCCGCCTGCTGCAGAGGCGTCAGAAAGCGTCATATATAGTACGGCTAAGTGTTAACTCCCCGGTAAACAGACGATCGTAGAAAAGGGTAAAAGCGATAGTCGTAGTGGTATAGTAAATCGTTTTGCACTGAGGTATCTCATTCCGATATGAGAGACAGAGCCAGCAGCTATGGTTAATTGTTTAATCAACGTGCGTTAATCCCTGATTATACTGCACTAATTGGCGAATATCGATCGGTATTGGATTACAATTGTTGCTCCATTGAGCGGTGGTGAATTCAAAGTAGAATTTGATAAATGATATTTACATTTAAAACGCATGTGGTCGCGAAACGGATTTTAACAAACTTGGGATTATTCGTAAACGGATCCGTGTGATGTTTAGATGTTGTGTTTGCATGTCCTAACAAAAGAAGGTAAGTGTAGTAGGTGCATTTGAATATCTTTATTTAATTTCATGGTCATCATTAACATCATCTTAGTCGGTTTTTTTTTCGTTACCGTCGTCTACTTCATCATTATCATCATCTTTTTTGTAGTCGCTATAATGATTATTTACATGATTTTTTTGTAAAGTTCTTAATATTTTATTTGTTTTTAATTATTGTGATTCTTTTAATACATGTCAGCTTGTGTTCAGCTATTTTAATTAAATCAGATAATTTCTTTAATCTATAAAATTTTGAAAGTTCGATTCCGTAGTGAATTTAAACTATATATAACAATACAAACATTATTTGACTCTAGTTCGGCACTAGGACTTCTCCTGGATTTAACAATGACCTCTTCAGACTATGTCGTGTCCATCTCAAACAAGGAACATAAGGTGTCCATTGTCCATGTTCCTTGTTTAAGATAAACACAACATTGTCTGTAGAGATTTTGTGAAACCCAGAAGAAGTCTAAGAGCCGAAATAACGAATCAAAGAATGTTTTTATGCTGATAAATAATTGAATACATACCTTTTGCCTATTGTATAGTCAACATACAATCTTCTCGAACAATACTTTAGATAAACGTACAATATAGTCGAATAATACTTTACATAAACGTACAATATAGTAGAACAATACTTTACATATACGTACAATATAGTCGAACAATACTTTACATATACGTACAATATAGTCGAACAATACTTTACATAAACGTACAATATAGTAGAACAATACTTTACATATACGTACAATATAGTCGAACAATACTTTACATATACGTACAATATAGTCGAACAATACTTCACATAAACGTACAATATAGTAGAACAATACTACATACATATACGTACAATATAGTCGAACAATACTTTACATATACGTACAATATAGTCGAACAATACTTTACCTATACGTACACTATAGTCGTGCAATACTTTACATATACGTACCATATAGTCGAACAATACTTTACATATACATACAATATAGTCGAACAATACTTTACATAAACGTACAATATAGTAGAACAATACTACATACATATACGTACAATATAGTCGAACAATACTTTACATATACGTACCATATAGTCGAACAATACTTTACATATACGTACACTATAGTCGTGCAATACTTTACCTATACGTACACTATAGTCGTGCAATACTTTACATATACGTACCATATAGTCGAACAATTCTTTACATATACGTACCATATAGTCGAACAATACTTTACCTATACGTACACTATAGTCGTGCAATACTTTACCTATACGTACCATATAGTCGTGCAATACTTTACATATACGTACCATATAGTCGAACAATACTTTACCTATACGTACACTATAGTCGTGCAATGCTTTACCTATACGTACACTATAGTCGTGCAATACTTTACATATACGTACCATATAGTCGAACAATACTTTACCTATACGTACACTATAGTCGTGCAATACTTTACCTATACGTACCATATAGTCGTGCAATACTTTACATATACGTATCATATAGTCGAACAATACTTTACCTATACGTACACTATAGTCGTGCAATACTTTACATATACGTACACTATAGTCGTGCAATACTTTACCTATACGTACCATATAGTCGTGCAATACTTTACATATACGTACCATATAGTCGAACAATTCTTTACATATACGTACACTATATTCGTGCAATACTTTACCTATACGTACCATATAGTCGAACAATACTTTACATATAAGTACACTATAGTCGTGCAATACTTTACATATACGTACCATATAGTCGTGCAATACTTTACCTATACGTACACTATAGTCGTGCAATACTTTACCTATACGTACCATATAGTCGAACAATACTTTACATATACGTACACTATAGTCGTGCAATACTTTACATATACGTACCATATAGTCGAACAATACTTTACCTATACGTACCATATAGTCGAACAATACTTTACCTATACGTACACTATAGTCGTGCAATACTTTACATATACATACAATATAGTCGAACAATACTTTATACAAATACGTAGCCTACAATATAATCGAACAATACTTAAATGCATATTGAATGAAACTGCATATGTTGCGTTCTTGTAAACATTGTGGAGAATAGTGGAGAAATGACTCGATTTTAGCATTGTTTCCTGTCTCGCAATATGATAACATTGTCTTTGATGCATTGGTTTATAAATCTTTTGTACCAGAGAAAGTGTTAATATTAAATGAGTCGTTCGACGAGAAAACCAACACTACGGACTAATCCTGGCCGACGCATTCCGTCTCCGGGGGATAGAGGTATAGAGTAATGATTCCTGAAGCAATAATTCAAAGGAGGCGAAAAGCGCCTATCAAATGTTTATTATTAATATAGCAAGTTGTTTCCAAATCATAGAAATAATTCGCAGCATGCGTCTTTGAAATCTTTGAGGGGTAGTTTGGAAGATGTCTACGAATGAAGAAATAATTCTAGAACAGAGTAGAACATAGTGTGGGGAGGGAGAGAATTTATCATTATTTACAATTTATCCTATTCCCAAAATGTTTTCAAAAGTCGTCTGCTGCAAATAAATCTGAACGTTGGAGAGTATTAATTAACAATGCATGGGCTTCATTCCCAGCAAACATCGCTGATTCTTGCGATAGTACGTGTAAGAGTAATATCGTATCGTACTTAACCCTTTTACATAAACAACACATCTGAAGCTGGCGACTTCGAAAACACTCAAACAAAAATATGGAACATCTCTACAGATCATTTATTGAATAGAATTAAACAAACTGTGTCAAAGAAATACTTACTCATTATGTGCAATTTCTAATTTTGTCATAATACTTTTAAAAGTCGTCTTCTACAGAGGCGTCAAAATGTATTGGCAAGTGGAAAACGGTTAACGTGTGTTTGGAATTCATGTGATTTATGTTGCAACGAAACGCTATCATAACAGTATAAATCATCGCTGCAACCACATACTGACTTCATCCATGTCCAGATACAGACGACGTCTGACGTCCAAGCAGACGAACAATGACAACAAGACGAGCAAATAATAAAATTACACAAAATAAGCAATTTCTTATTTTCCCACAATGTTTTTCTACTCTACATTCAAACCACACTTCCAATTCGTTCATAGATGTAACATCGCCCTCACATTATCTAAACAGACGGTTCTAGTTATATTCGGTTAACGGTACTTGTATTTACAATTAATTGATTAGGGTTTTACGCCGTTTTCAACAATTTTTCAGTCATGCGGCCAGTTCACCTACTCATGCGTTTCCTAGCTTCCACAGACTAGTAATCCACAAGCGAAACTTCCCAGGAAACTGGCTGCTGTTCCATATAGACTGTTTTCCCATTGGTGAAAGACGAATGACGCTTGTAACAGTGACTTTGGCCAAACATCAGAAAGAATGTTGGCCGAGCTTCGGTTCGAACTCACAACCCCTGAATTGACAGCCCGAGTCATTACAGACTGAGCTACCGAGGCTCGGCCATCTTGTAATACAAACACGGTGTATGGATACACCTTAGAAATACTTTTAATTGACCGAAGACAACTGAATGCACCATTCAGACCACTACGCGTAAAACTGTGTACCCCGTTTCACCGTCAACGTTCGTATTAAATTAATGCTTTGTCGTTATCTACAATAAAGGTTACTCATTTTAATATCACGATTTGTCTAAACCGATGAGAGCTACATCCGAAAAAATCTACGAAATTCTCCGAAGTTACAATAGATCTATATACGGTGTCGTATTTTATTTCGGGTGTTGAGGTACTGACGATGTATTTAGTTATCCGCGGTCAACTGATCGTCACAACATCAATATAAGCAGTACTAAAAACGTTAAACAGAACAAACTTAATCTCCTTCCGTTAACACTTTCCCACATACAACAAATCTGTTACACACGACGTTGAAAATATCTATACAAAAATATAGAAAACCTTATAAATTAATTTATGATAACTATGAAAAGTTAAAAACATTGTGACAAAAGGAGAAATTGCTCGTTTTGAGCAATTTTTCATTTTGTTACAATGTTTTCTAAAGTCGTCTTTTGAAGATGTGTCAAAATAGAGAGGGAACTTACCAGAACAAAACGTCGCAAAATGCAATTATGTTTTTAATATATCATCGTTATCCAATTATAGTTTAAAATAGCGTATGACATCCTGCTATCTGATAGCACGTTCCCATTTACAGACGCTTTTGGTAGTATCTGCAGCAAGAGATTTTTGAAAACATTGTGGCAAAAAGAGATATTGTTAAATTAGCAATTTCTCCCTTTGCCACAAAGTATTCAATAAAGATTTTCCATGTTTTTGCATATTCAAAGTCGTCTGTTGCAGATTTGTTGTATGTGGGAAAGGGTTAAAGTTAAGGAAACACAAATAGACATTTGATTGACAAAAACGTTCCGGAAGCTAGATTAAATTTAGCATAGCCTAAAGTTTCAGACAACATCTGGATGTTCTATCTGTTCGTTTGAATCGTTCGTTTAGACGACCGCTTTCAAAACTATTATTTCAATGTCGTCATGGGGTCTGCCGGGTAAATTATTGTTCGATAATATCAACCTTGACCCTACGATTGATTGGGGTAAATGCGGCTTTTTTCCTCAAGAATAATGTCAGTTATATCACGGCAACCAGTCTACCTACCTATATATGTGTTTCATGGTTCTCTCATACCAGTACTCAACACAATGTTCAGAACTTTCCAAGCATTGATATTTTTCAAACGTCAAAAGAATATTGGCCAAGTTGGTGTTCAAACTAAAAACACCTGGATTGACAGCCAACGTCGCTTCCGGGGTGAGCATATTATCAAGACGTAAATACATTTTCATCAAAGATACCATTTGGTTTATAAAGAACAATATCCAACAGGTGTTAACAATTACAATTAAAATTTGATGAAAATACATGTGCATGAACAAACAAATAATACTAACCCTTTCCCATATACAACAATTCTGCAGCAGACGACTTTGCAAACATCTACACATAAACGTTGCAATAATCTATAATTGAAGGTATAATTGCTGAAAAATGTTGAAAACATTGTGGCAATAGGAGAAATTGCTCGTTTTGAGCAATTTCTGTTTTTGTCACAATGTTTTCAAAAGTCATCTGCTGCAGAGGCGTCAGAAGGCGTCTATACGTGAGAACGGGTTAAGGAGCCACGTCTACCGGTTTGTTGTCTTATTGCATCTGCTTGAAGTGAAGTCTCGGGTTACCGCGCAGTCTTTATTTCCAGCCTAAATATTATATGGACCAAAATGCATGTTCTGGCAAAAAATAAGCTCCATTCGTAAAATATGATTTTAATTAATGATAAACCATAGAGTTAAGCCTTTCTCGCATACTTAAAATCTGCAGCAAACGACTTTCATGACGTCTTGGGCAAAATCTGTGATCAATCTTAATAAATGAAAATATAACATTGAATATAGACGAAAGCATTGTGTGAAATGGAGAAATTGCTCATTGCTCTTTTGTCACAATGTTTTCAAATGTCGTTTGAACAGACACGTTGAAATGCGTTTACATGTGGGAAATGGTAACTAAAACACCCAAATCGCAGGCACGACTCAAATATTGCTCAGGACTTGGTAACACAAGCATAATCGGAGCGTGTACTAGTCGGATTCTTAGCACCAACGAGGGAAACTTTATAGCGTTTCTCTTACACAATTCATGTTGTGTTACATAGAAATTAATTACCACAAGCTGTCTCGTTGACAAACTTATATAATGCACAATCAAAAGACATGCTATGCGTGGAGATAATTAACTTTTAGCCGCGGTTGGTGAAAAGGATTGTTGTTCGATCAAAGTACGAAGCGATTGATTGCTTGGTGTTTTACGCCGCTTCAACAATGTTTCAGTTATATCACGGCGTTTCCTGTGTAAGTTACCAGTAGGCCCTTCTACTGGTCCATTTATCCTAAAACCAGCCAGTCAGTCGTAATACTAACCCCGCAACCCAGAGAGTCAAGAAGGGCAGTCATTAGTCATCACTACTATTTGTTAAGTCTTTAGTATGACCCGGGAGATCGAAACCACGGCGAAAGCTCTTCCACTAAACCACCGGTGGGGGTCTTCGTACAGTGACGATTCTGGTGAGCACGGTGTGTCCTTATTCTCAGTCTTAACACATACTTCACAGTCTACACTAGTATATATGTTAATACATGTACCTTAGTACTACTTCTTACAAATAAACCTCGAAATGTTGCCCCATTAGTTTTAAGCCACTATAACTTTAACTGATGTCAAAGCGGGTTGTCAATAAGACCCCTAATCGATAGACAGGGATAATTTACGCCGCGTGGAAGCGCGGCGTCAGTATGGGATAGGTTTTAATTGTGTACCATGGGGTGACGTAATCGAATAGGGAGCAACCAACATTATTAAACTCTGTTTTATGTTTGAAAAAAACAAACCTTTATAAATAAATAAATTGTATGAACTGATTTAAGAAACAGCAAGATACAAAATACGTATGTCTTCTACCGTTATTACAATACTTTAGCCACATGTAATGTGTATTTAATAACTTTCCCCTAACTTCCTAGGCTACGCTTTTTTTATAGTTTGGTTTACGACCCGATTCATCAAAGCTCAGAAATTAGTTTCTGGCGGTGTTTTTGACTATTTACAATATTGAGATTTTTAAATAAATGGGTAATCTTTAAAAAATCAATAATGATTCATTTTAATTACTAGATATTACAGTATAATTCTAGAAACTGTACAAACAAGGTTAACCCAACTATGCAATAGGCATGGCCGTAATGTGACCCGTTCTATTTGTAAATGCAGCATGTCATCGCTTGGCGATTTTGGTCATTCTTATTTAATAGACAACAAGGTGTCATCGGTTCCCATAGAGTAATTAAGTTGTCTCTGCTTCCTTCCGTTATGAATACTGCGCTGTTTTTCACGATTTCATCCGATTTCTAAAATTCATTGGATTCGTACCAGGTTTTTCATGTTTCGTTCAAGATGAACGATTCGTACCAACTGGTTTTGGCTCTTTGCTATTGGGGAACTGACTTGACAATTTTCTTTTGTTTATTTTTCGGTTTTCTAATTGCATGTTCAAAACGATTAAAGTGACATTACAAACAAACAAAACAGACTTAATAATTCTTGCTATATGTTGACTATACATGTGAACTTTCATAATGCTCAATCTTGATCATAAATATCTTTATTTTTATTTTTAATTACTTCGTATTTTTTGTTTATATACTCCCGTTTTTGCTATCCTACTTCTGCTAAACTGGAAGGTGAATAGACGTCCCCCTCTCCTTCCAAAGCTTTTGTCACACTTAACTTATTACTAGAGGCAATAAACCTTAATATATGTTAATATTTAAGCACCTATGGTTTTTTTTTTATCTAATTGATCTAGTTAGAGGATTTAAAACAGTTTAATCGTAAAAAAAAACACATTGAGAAACTTCAGCTTGTATGACACATTATAGTTGCAGTGCATGTTAAGCAAATCATAAACCAAATGGTTTCAGGACTAAACTTGTCATTTCACGACTAAACGTCACATAGATTGTAGCATATAAAACGTTTAAATTCTACGTCAATATTGACCCTTTCAGATCTTGGTAACCTTTTTATATAGGCTATGGTAGCCAGGTGAGCAATATAGGCACATATTGGCCTTCTTGTTTAAAATAAAGGGACATTTGGCCTTCTTGTTCGAAATATTTACATCCTGTCTGCTTGCACAGGTTATTTAAATGTTCTGAACTTCACCTGCTTCCTTTAAGTCATGCTTCAAAATCATGCGCGGCGTCTTTGATGCTTTGCATCAAAGTTCTTCTTGTTTGTAATTGTATAGATAGTTTCACTGCCCGGTCATCATTTACATTTTCCCACAGACGCATTTCGACGCAGTTCCAGCAGGAGAATTTTATGCTATTTCTCCTTTTGTTTAAATGCTTTTAATTATTTTCAATAATATTAATACTTTTATTTAAGAGATGTTTTTTATGTGTGTCAATATATATTATAAGTCGTCTGATAATTACACCAGTTACAGATGAATCTTTTTTGTCGACTAGAAAGGTTGGTCTAGCGCCTTTCGAACATACATCAAATAAAACGACTTTTAACAGATTTAGGAACAAATGGGGAAATCACTAAGAATCTTCCCAGCTGGTCCATGACCAAAAGTCAAATTTTAAAGTTGAAATAATTAAACATTTCATTATATTAACGTGGTTCTACGGTTTAGTCGTTGTTTGTAAATGCATTTGTATGCGAATGGCTGGCTGTCTTTCTCTCATTTTCTTGTGGCAGAGTTTAACTTTTGTCAGAACTAGGGATATATATTTTCCTTGTCGCTTTTTCTTTCTTTCCCGAATGCATGCAATCCACTCGAAGGCGATTTTCGTCTGAAAATGTCTGCATTATTTTAAGGAAAACTAAAAGCTATAGAATGTGATCTTTAAAGGTTGATATTAAAGGAAAAGTTTCCGCATAACTGCAAAATCTTCTTTAATTATGAAAAAGAGTTGGAAGCGTTGTTACCAAGGGAAAATTGGACATTCTGGCTATATCTTATTTTGCCGCAATTATTACAAACAGCGTCTGTCGCATTTAAGCCAAATTGCATCTAAAACTCTGTATATATCTACTTTGATTTATAGAGACTTATAAAATTATACATCGTTTTGATAGTCGTCTGCTGCAGATTTGTTGTATATAGGAAATGTGCTTACCTGATGAACTAGTTTGCTATTGTAGGATTCCCCAATGGTTTGAACGCTGTACCAATATACACATTTTAATCCTTTCCCTCATATAGACGCTTCTCTGCAGCAAACGGCTTTTTGAAAACATAGTGACAAAAGAAGAAATTGCACAAAACGTGCAATTTCTCCTTTTGCCTCAATGTTATCAACTTTTTGTCATAGGTTATCCATTCAATTATGGAGATTTTCTATTTTTTGACAAAATACGTTCAAAGTCGTCTGCTGCAGAATTGTCGTATGAGGGAAAGGGTTAATCAGCAATTTAAAAAAAAGGAAAACAAATTATTTGTCTAAGCCTATGTGCAGATTAATAATTAACTGTGGTGATTGTTGATTAAAGCTTGTTTATTCAACTGGTTCATTCACAAATTATTTGTTTAACTCTTTCCCACCTGTTGATGCATTTTGACGCAATAATAGCAGACGACTTTTGAAAACATTGTGGCTAAAGGTGAAATGATGAGCAATTTCTCCTTTGGCCACAATGTTTTCAACTTTATCAAACGATTTAGCTATCTTTTATTGAGATTTTTCAGGTTTTTGTCACTATATTTTCAAAGTCGTCTGTTTTAGATTTGTTGTATATGGGAAAGAGTTAAATCCTATAAAAGTTTGAGTACCCTTTATAAATCATTAAATTGACAAGCAAAATCATGCATCTGTGCCTGATACAGACGGCTGTGGCATGTCTGCAGCAGACTACGTTTATTTAACCGTTTCCAACATATAGACGCTCTCTGACGCCATTGCAACAGACGACTTTTGAAAACATTGTGGTAAACGTAAAAATTGCTCAAAACGAGCAATTTCTCCTTTTACCACAATATTTTCAGCTTTTTTGTCAATAATTGGTCTTTCATTTATAGAGAGTTTCCATATTTCTGACCAATTGTTTGCAAAGTCGACTGCAGCAGATTTGTTGTATGTGGGAAAGTATTAACTCTTTACTTCTGTCGTTTACATGTTGCAGTAACCACCCCCTTCTTCTCCTGGGACCCGTATGTTTTTAACCCCTTCCCATATACAGTGAAACTGTAGCAGATAACTTTGAAATAACATGTCAAATTGTAAAAAATCCCTTTAACCCTTTCCCTCATATAGACGCTTTCTGACGCCTCTGCAGCAGACGGCTTTTTGAAAACATAGTGACAAAAGAAGAAATTGCACAAAACGTGCAATTTCTCCTTTTGCCACAATGTTTTCCACTTTTTGTCATAGGTTATCCATTCAATTATAGAGATTTTCAATTTTTTGACAAAATATGTTCAAAGTCGTCTGCTGCAGAATTGTCGCAGGAGGGAAAGGGATAAATGAAGGTTAAACCACAGAATAGAGTTGAAAACATTGTGCTAAAAGTAAAAAAATTGATCATCATGAGCGATTTATTGCCACGTAGTTTTCAAATGTCGTCTGCTGCAGAGGCGTCGGAAAGCGTCTTTATGTTGGTAAGGGTCAACCTAGAAGAATCTGCAAACAGCATCCCATGGAAAGGGTTAAAGCATGCTGTACGTCAGAGGGAAGTCATCAGAGGAGAGATAATGATAAGTTCTGACAACTGCGACTAATTCAGATAAACAAATAAGACAAAGATATGTGTAACATATGTGCTCTGGGGACTTGACGGTGTTTTCAATATCCTTCGGTATACATCACGAACGCACAAATGACCTTTGGAACTCAAGCCGAATGAGAGAAGTGTTGCAGAAAATTCTTGAAACGTTTTCTATTTTTCAGCTCAAGGTGAGCTATTGTGATCATATTTTGTTCGTCGTCCGTCCGTCGTCCGTCCGTCGTCCGTCCGTCGAGCGTCGTGCGGCGTCAACATTTGCCTTGTTATTACTCTACAGGCAATATTATCAGAATATACATGATCATGTTCGAAACTTGGTTATGTGAGGTCAATAATTAGGTCACTATGTCAAATTGCTCATATGTTGACTAGTGTTACTACAGTAGTATCCGCTATAACTGTAACCATGCCATTCAGTTCAATGAACAGTGTTCGTCTGAATTTTATCGAAAACGTTTGGGCCTTATTTTCGAACAGTGAAATGGCAATTCAACTGCCCGGGTGTGAATGTTGATCCGAATCTGCAATCCCAATCATTAGTTGAGTTGACTCACATAGCACTACCATCTTTTCTGACAATTAAGTACTTAGCCGTTGATTTGACGTGATATTGTGAGTACACAAAACACCAAACGTCTATGCGGTGTAGTGGTTAAAACGTCCGGCTTTCGAGCGGGAGACCAAGGTTTGAACCCCGGTCTCGTCACACCAAATGTAGTAATGTATTTCCTCCTTGGCGCTCAGATTTGCGGGTATTTGATTGACCCTTTCCCACATATAGACGCTTTCTGACGCCTCTGCAGTAGACGACTTTTTGAAAACATGTCGACAAAAGAAGAAATTGCTCGTTTTGAAATGCTTGTGAAAACATAACTGTCAAATCTGAAATGAAGTAGGAATCATTTACTTTCCACATTGTCATGATCTTATATATGAGCCGTTCTACGAGAAAACAAACATTATTGGATCTGCGTATTGTATCGACCAGATCAGCCTGCGCAGTCCGCGCAGACTGATCCGGGCCGACACATTCCGTCTCAAGTGGATAGAGGTGTAAAGTAATGATTCCTTAAACAGAAAATCCACAGAAGGCGAAAAGTGTCTGTCCGGGTTAGCCTGCGCGGCATGCTTAGGCTGATCAGGGTCGATACTTTACGCGGAGTCAATAATGTTGGTTTTCTCGTGGAACGGCTCATATTTATGAGTGCAGATTTCCCTTTACATCTTATTTTGAAAAGAATAATTTTAGCAAATGTATGATAGGTTACGCATGTGATTAATAAAAATTACATACAACGGGTATTTCCATCATTAGATGACAATAAGTATAAGTTTATTCGGTGCGAATTATGCGGCACTGAATTCAATTCTTTCCGAACGACGACCAATCCGTAGCAGACGACATATAATCAAGGCTATAAATATGTCCATAATTTAACCCGTTCCCACAAACAGCAAATTTGCAGCAGACGACTTTGATTTCATCAAATCTATGATAGTATAATTATTAAATAGAGTTGACGAAATCATTGTGGCTCACATTATGAGCAATTTCTCCTTTTGCCACAATGATTTCAAAAGTCGTCTGCTGCTGTTGCTGTTGCGTCAGAAAGGTATGTATGTGGGAAAGGGTTAACGTTTAATATTGATGACGTTGAAAATATTGTGAGAAAAGCAGTAATTGCGCTTGATGACCAATTTCTCTTGTTACCAAAATGTGTTTAAAGGTTTGCAATTGGCAATGTGTTTGATCCGAAAACTAAATATGTTATAAATTAATTTGAATATCCGTAGAAAACATTATGTCTGCAAAAGTGATGTTCCGACTTGAAAGTATATTCTGATATGAAGAGCTCTCTCATCGCCAATTGCAATATTAAAGTTTTGGCAAACAATACAGATTCTAATACAGCTCGTCACGCGCTGAAATCAGCATTGTTTGCCTAATAGTTCAAAACATGGACAATTGAGTCGCCCGATTTTAAACAACGAATAGTCTGCTCTTGGAAAAGCGGTTCTGAAAGGGTTAAATAATGTCTTAATCATGTTTGTGTTTACCTGGTACACCTGCACCCCACCCCCACCCCACCCCCAACCCACCCCAGCCCCCACAGTTTCACCTTTACAAAATACAAAATAAACAGGCCATGCACACTCTACTAACGAAGAATAATATTGCGTTGCTTAGTTTTGATTTGAAGTATTAAATCATTTAAATAGTTTTCGTTGTTCGAAAAGTTTACGTTTCGTTTGGCAGTGCTTTATGAAAACTAGTGTTTAACCCATTCCCACATACAATAAATCTGTAGCTGACGACTTTGAAATGATCAAGTCCAAAATAAAGAAAACATCTATAAATGATAGTATGATTATTGAATGGAGTTGATATCATTGTAGCAAATAGAGAAATTGCTCATCTGCTGAGGCGTCAGAAAGCATCTATATATGGGAAAGGGTTAAAGTACGTTGTAGTCATGTTGACATTATTTTCCACTGATCCATTGTTGTGCTTATATGATGTAAAAAGAACTGTGTTCGCACGACACGAGTTAAATATAGATCCCATTATTGAACAGATAAGTAATCTGTATCAGCATCGTACAGTGTATTCTCTCATTTTAGTGAAAATAAATTTCAACCCTTTCCCGCCTGTAGACGCATTTTGACACATCTGCAGCAGACGACTTTCGAAAACAGTGTGGCAAAAGAAGAAATTGCTCAAAACGGGAAATTTCCCATATTGCCACAATGTATTCAACTCTATTTAAAAGTAAGGTTTTGAAAGTCCTCTACTGCAGAATTGTTGTATGTGGGAAAGGATTCATCAACCAATTATGAGTAATCTTCTTTGTAGATATAATTAAGTAACCTACTCCAGATTAAATCACGTCTTTTCTATTTTACGTAATCAAGTATTCTGATAAGTGTAGAATCACATCACACACGTCCGCTTTATGTGAAATATAGCATATTTCAATTTATTATATACCTGTACATTTTCCGGCGCAAATACATGCAGATTGTCATGCGTAGTTCAGACACGACATATTCACAATTCCGTATCCCACCTAGTGAAAATACAGAATTGTGATGTCAGACAGTGCGCGGACTATATTGAGCGAGGTTCCCGTTTTGAATCTGCGCTACGTAGTAACATTTAGGAAAATCGTTTCTATTTTATGTATCGAAAACCTTGCTTCAATTTTAATATAATACCGCAAATAAAGATTATTTTGTTATTTTCTCCCATAAAACAATGGAAATTTAACTTTTCATTTCACAATTTCAAAATTGTTTTCCCAATAAAAAATAAATTGAATCTGTATATTTGTTACTTTTTTTTTCGATCTTCATAGATTGTAGGTATATACTAAAAGAAATATTACGTATATATATTTACTAACGTATTTACAAATCAGCTACGTCTGGTAATTTCAGGTCTTTTTGACTCTCCGACTTGGCAACATTTGAAGTGACATACCTTACAACTAATGAGACTTCTCTTATGAAAGAGCTATATAGACAGTTTGCATGATGTATAGATATAATTGTAAATACTAAAATAGAACTTATCCTGAAATGCTGAAACTGATACTGACGAGTCTAGGATAGGCTTAGAAAGTAAATCATTCCAGATATACTGTTAACCCTTTCCCTCATATAGACGCTTTCTGACGCCTCTGCAGCAGACGGCCTTTTGAAAACATAGTGACAAAAGAATAAATTGCACAAAACGTGCAATTTCTCCTTTTGCCACAATGTTTTCCACTTTTTGTCATAGGTTATCCATTCAATTATGGAGATTTTCTACTTTTAGACAAAATACGTTCAAAGTCAATGTCGTCTGCTGCAGAATTGCCGTATGGGGGAAATATGATATGTTTCATGTCTTGACTGTATAGTTATTTGTTTATTGTACAGTATTATGTATTGTAATGATTGTGTCACACTTCACATGTTTTGCAAATGTTTTGTATATGTTTGTATTTGTGTATAGGCCGGTGGCCTAAATAACACTTTGAAATAAACTTGTAAATTTATAGGTTTTTCGGGGACAGCTTAAAAGTTGCATCTTGAACTAAACTACATGCATACGAAAATTGAAGGCTCTGATGACATTTTGCAGATGCACAGGCTTACCCGAGTCTTCAATATTCGCACAGCCATCATGATCCCAAATCGTAAAATGGGGTTCGAACTGTTTGATTACAACGCATACTAAACCTTATCCTGATGTGCAAAACTCAAAATATCATGTGACAAATTGTGATCTGTTCTTCAAACCTTTCTCTCGACTTCTATTTGGGATACACATGCTTAATAGGTGTTTTGTAACAAATAATTGATCTCGGATGCATGAATAAATAATTCGGACATTCACGGACAATAATTGTATACAATAGTTTATTGTTTAAAAAGGCTACATATTGTAACAATACCATTACTGGGCATCGACACATAATAACAGGCCTTTGGACATCTGTGGCCTGCGGAGATTCAGATCAGCCCATCCTTTCATTCAGCTTGATCAATGTTTCAAGTCGACACTATAACCTTTGCAATTGTCCACTGCCTCGAATGCCATATATGGAGAACCTGATCAGACTTCGTATTCAAAGACAGTTGTTGCAATTGTCTGAAAGGCTTTATTCGTGCGTGGTGGCTCGTTTGTGATAACGCACATTTTTCAAAAGCATGTGCCAGGGCGTGTTATCGCTCACTACATGATAAGCAAAACCCTTACGAAACAGTCTGTTAACTGCTAGATTCATGGTATACGAGGGTTATTAAAAAATAACGCGTATAGATGGTTTATCTCGGAAAACGCACGTTAGCTTTACCCGAAATGTT
The DNA here is from genome assembly GCA_031761405.1 of Serripes groenlandicus. Lineage (NCBI taxonomy): Eukaryota > Metazoa > Mollusca > Bivalvia > Cardiida > Cardiidae > Serripes > Serripes groenlandicus. The sequence continues at coordinate 43,724,102 of JASEVX010000001.1, read as the reverse complement.
CACGTAGTATAAATATATGTTTTGTATACAGTTAACTGTATATAACCCAATAATAGCAAGGAAAACGCATTCACAAGTAATTGCATTGATTAATTAATGATTGTATTTTTGTAACGTAATCCGTGCACAAGCGGGACAACATCTAGTCTGGTCCCCTTTTCTAACGTAGTTATTAAGTGGAAGGTACCCCTTACCAGATAATGTCATGAAACACGAAGATATATTCGATCGTAGATATCAACGTGTATTTCCACCACATTCCGAAATATCAGCCAATTCAAATTTTAAAAAATCAGATATATAGTCCAACATATGTTTAAAGACCACCCATACGAAGAGAACAATATGGTCTTTGTTCGCAGGTGGTCTTTAATTACAGGGTAATTTGGGAATTAAAAGTGTGGTTGCTATAGAAAATGAATTGCTAAACAAAAGTGGTCTTAAGCACAGGTTTGACTGTATGTTAATAATTCGTTTTACAGGTCACTATATTGAATAGTTAATCTAATTTACGGAGATATTCTGTCATAAATGTATTTATAAAATCGTCTGTTGTAGACTTGCCGTATGCTGGAAAGAGTTGCAACCCCGATGGTAGCCACAACCATGCTACATGCAACTTCTAAAACTGGGGTATTTGTGCCGATGTTTATGTCTGCGGTTTGCCATGGGGCCCAACGATGAAGTATTGAACCGCAGAGAATTCAATTAATTATTTTCGTGTTTTACATAACTCAATTTACCGCTTGATTTAAACATAGCCGTATAAGGGGGATTCCTTGCCGGTCTTACTGTAGTTATTGCATCATTCTCGAAACTTTAAACCGTAGCCCGTTACACAATAAGAAGCTCTTGTAACAAGAAATGCGTTGAATTGTTAGCGCCCGCGAAGGATAACTGTAACAGTTTACCGATAGTTTGATTAATTGATTTTAAATAACGTTTTAGCGATTGATTAATTGGAGCATAACGCCGTTTTTAAAGAAATAAATATTACGGCGGCCAGTTCACATACTCGTGTGTTTCCTGGCTTTCTCGCACCAGTTCTACACAAAACATACTTTCCAGGCAACTGGCTGCTTTTCCACATAGACTGTTAGCCCATTGGTGATATTTGATACGACCCTGATGGGTGTGAACCGCTCTTGATGTGGACATTCCAACTTCCACCACGGAGAAGTTGAAAATGCATTACTTTCTTAATTTAAATGATTGATTAATAGATAATGATAGGTTGATTGATTGATTGATTAATCGATCGGCGTTCCTGGGTTAATAACTAGTACTACTGGTCCATTTATCCTGACACCAGCAGTTAATCGTAACGCTAACCCCGCAACTCTGAGCGATAAAGAGGGCAGCGATAACTTCCATTTTTAAAGTATTTGGTTCGACCCTATTATGATACAACACCGTTTTCAACAATAAGTAACCGTTTTGATAGCAGAATCGAGTGTTTGTTGTATCGTTGTGATTTCATTGGACAAAAAAAACGGGCTCTTGTTTATGACTATGTAGGATTGTTTCAAGACGATCTTTGATGCGGTGTCGTAAGATTCATTATACGCACAGTGAAGTAGTTTAATTTTTATGGGATTGGTTTATACTTAAACAAAAAGGGAGTTCCCTTTTACCTAAATTGAAACATCGTATTTCTTCAGTTGTCAAGTTATTTATTCTATATGCATCCCAATTGATTTTGAACTAATAGACTGCAGATGATAATTATTTTGGTTGGAATGGTGTTTCATGCCGTTTTTAACTGCATTTCAGTTATATCAGAGCGTTTCCTTGGTAATTCAACAGTATTACCAATATTGTTTATCCTGACAACAATGCATCAGTCGTAATGTTATCTCTGCAACCCTGAGTACCAAGGAGGAAAGCCATCCCCCTTGTTTAAGCATTTGCTATGCTCCGACCGGGAATCGAAGCTTGGTCTCGTGTTCCCAATGGCTAATGGTTAAAATTACAGGCTGCTTAACATTTGAGGCAATTTTGACAATTGCTTCGTCGGTCGATGTACTTCCGGTTACTTTTAAAGTTAACATCAAGGTGAGTTTTAATTCTCTAATGCATTTTCAAATCTTGACACATGACGCAAATCGAAATATCATTTAATTTAATTGACCAATGAAAACTTGTCTTAACCATTTCCCTCATACGACAATTCTGCAGCAGACGACTTTGAACATATTTTGTCAAAAAATAGAAAATCTCTATAATTGAATGGATAACCTATGACAAAAAGTGGAAAATATTGTGGCAAAAGGAGAAATTACTCGTTTTGAGCAATTTCTTTTTTTGTCACTATGTTTTCAAAAAGCCGTCTGCTGCAGAGGCGTCAGAAAGCGTCTATATGAGGGAAAGAGTTAATATGTGGAATCAGGATTAATCTTGTCACACATACAACACATCTGTATTAAACGACTTACTAGATTATGTTTGCGAAAGTTTCATAAAATGAATGTGTATTGTTAACGGATGTAATTGAAAACATTGTGGCAAAATAAGGCATTGCTCAATATATTTCAATGTTTTCAAACGTACTCCTAAACGCATCTAGATATGGGAAAATGTTAAATCATTGTAAGAATGCATTATGCATACGTTGCAAGAATACTGGTAGATTCCCTGAGATTTACCAGACACGCTTATACATAAGTAAGTATGGACAGGTACGGAACTATAAATAAACAAATTCTTTTGTTTTTTTAAAATTGTCAGTTACTGTTCCCCAAAGATATTCTCGACACTAAAATAATAATTCCGGTTGTTAGGTATTCCAAAATGTTACATAGAAGCAGATTACTACATGTGAAAGATCAAATAAAAGTATAAATGAGTTCCCGAGTCTGCTAAAGATTATTCCAAAATTAGAATATTCCTATTTCTGTTTGAATACAGTTTAAGCATCGTTTGAATATCACCAATTGAGCCTAGGCACTCAAAACTCAACTGTTGGAGCATTTTAAATCGATTCTCTTTTAATGAAAGCACCATTAAGTTGAAAACAGTACAAAGGGAGAAATTGCTAAAAGGAGAACTTTCTCCTTTCGACAAATTTTCTTTTCAGATACTCTATTGGTTAATTACATATAATTCAACGTGATCTTGTAAGACTCTTACTGCAAGTGTTTATCAGAATGACTGCTCATTTAGTACAAGTAGGCCTTTGTGAACAGTGCATACTCAGATCAGCTTGTGTGTCCGCGCACTCTGATAAAAGTATTCACTGTTCGCATATTATAAGCCTGTGAGAACCTTCTGTTCAGGTGTGTATATTCCGATATGACTGAGCAGATGGACAGCGTGTTGTTAACCTACTCTATTAAAGCGTGTAGATTCCAATGACTGAGCAGATGGACAGCGTGTTGTTAACCTACCCTGTTAACGTGTGTAGATTTCGATATGACTGAGTAGATGGACAGCGTGTTGTTAACCTACTCTGTTAACGGGTGTAGATTCCGATATAACTGAGCAGAAAAAGACAGCGTGTTGTTAACCTACTCTGTTAACGGGTGTAAATTCCGATATAACTGAGCAGATAGACAGAGTGTTGTTAACCTACTCTGTTAACCCGTCTAGATTCCGATATGACTGAGCAGATAGACAGCGTGTTGTTAATCTACCCTGTTAACGGGTGTATATTCCGAAATGACTGAGCAGATGGACAGCGTGTTGTTAACCTACCCTGTTGACCCGGCCGGGTAGCTCAATTGGTAGCGTATCTGACTCGTGATCTGGAGGTCACGGGTTCGATACCCGGTTGCGGCGACATTCTTTCGGGCGATGTTTTCCATTGCCTCTCACCTCTGATCTATGTGAGAAAGTAGTCAGTGGCTTCGAAAGAATGTTGTGTAAGTACTGGTGTGGGAAAGCCAGGAAAACATGGGTAGGTGCACTGACCGCCGTGATATGACCAAAGCTGTTGAAAGCGGCGTTAAACTCCAAACAAACAAAACAAAACCTACCCTGTTAACGGGTGTAGATTCCAATATGACTGAGCAGATAGACAGCATGTTGTTAACCTACGCTGTTAACGGGTTTAGATTCCGATATGACTGAGGAGATAGACAGCGTGTTGTTAACCTACTCTGTTAACGTGTATAAATTCCGATATAACTGAGCAGATGGACAGTGTGTTGTTAATGTACCCTGTTAACGGGTGTAGATTCCGATATGACTGATGAGATAGACAGCGTATTGTTAACCTACGCTGTTAACGGGTGTAGATTCCGATATAACTGATTAGATAGACAGCATGTTGTTAAACTACGCTGTTAACGGGTGAAGATTCCGATATAACTGATTAGATATACAGCATGTTGTTAACCTACGCTGTTAACGGGTGTAGCTTCCGATATGACTGAGGAGATAGACAGCATGTTGTTAACCAACGCTGTTAACGGGTGTAAATTCCGATATGACTGAGCAGATGGACAGTGTGTTGTTAATCTATCCTGTTAACGGGTCTAGATTCCGATATGACTGAGCAGATGGACAGTGCGTTGTTAATCTACCCTGTTTACGGGTGTATATTCCATGATGTACAGCGCCACTCAATCTGTTAACGCGTGTAGATTCTGATATAACTGAGCAGATGGACAGCGTGTTGTTAATCTACCCTGTTAACGGGTGTATATTCCGATATGACTGAGCAGATAGACAGCATGTTGTTAACCTACGCTGTTAACGGGTGTAAATTCCGATATAACTGAGCAGATGGACAGTGTGTTGTTAATCTACCCTGTCAACGGGTCTAGATTCCGATATGACTGAGCAGATGGACAGTGCGTTGTTAATCTACCCTGTTAACGGGTGTATATTCCATGATGTACAGCGCCAATCAATCTGTTAACGCGTGTAGATTCTGATATAACTGAGCAGATGGACAGCGTGTTGTTAACCTACTCTGTTCAGAAATGCCAACTTGTACATTTTCGCACGGACGGGCTCGTCTAATAAATGCACACAACTGGTTATCTTTGCTTTATCACCGAACACAAGGTTTTGAAAGCTGATTACAGTTATTTAACTTTTAACTTTAACAATGAAATAAATAATGAACTTGTATTGATTGTTGTACCTATACTGATCAAGTTCAGGAGTTGTTTACTATTTGATAATGCTTTGACTTTACATTCATTCATTCATGCATTTATGTATTCATTTAATATTAGGCCACCCTTCCATCATTCAATCACCCATGTTTTTCCGAGTACATCCTATCTTGTAATAATTGCACTTCAGGTAAGGAGCTAGCGGAAACTGTCTCTCGTCTCTCATATCAGAATGTGGATGCCGTGCCCTGGCACGATAAGGTCCAGATTTCCTTAGTGCATACGATTGTGACCCATGTCGTGTCGGGGAGGGGAATCACCATTTTGTTTGTATATCGCTCCTGTTCGTTTTTTTCTAGTTTGTGCTGAGTTATGTTTATATATTGTACCTTATATTTTGTCAAGTTTATGCTCGCCTTTATGGCGGAAAATATATATGATAATTGTCTATATAATTATTAAATATAGTTTAAAAGATTGTGTCAATAGAAGAAATTACTGATTATTGTGATCAACACCATCTTATTTTCCAACAAGTGCTTTATTTTAAAAGCTTTCCTCTGGATATACATCAAAATGGGTCTGCAAATGGAATAGGCCTGATTTACCACAAACAATAAACTCTAATTTCAAAGAACAGCTTTTGTGTTGCCTTTGTGTAAGACATGAATACACGTTTGGATAACTTCATGATTTGCATTAATTGGCCATAACTTTTTGTTATTAGGCAGAATCACATCTAAGTTGTAACATTTATACTTTGTGATCTGACGAGTGGAACAATTCAAGGAACATAACTCTTCCCTGCTGATTTTCAATCTGGTCGGCAGTTTCGCTTTAAATTTGCGTCACTTATACATTGCGATAAGAAGAATAAAATAATGCAAAAAACATCATTCTAGTCTGCATATTTGTGGAGTTATCTTCTTTCTTTCTTTTACTTTGTACGACCTTTATCTCAATGTATGTCCTATATAGGTCAAATTACTACTAATACATCCGTGGCTATATATGCTGTGATCTACAATTTAGCCAAATAGTCCCTAAAAGAACTTTGCGTGCATAGAAATGAGTGTATACATTTACCAGAAGGCATCGCATATATAACATTGAGTTTAAATGCATTGTTAATGTTTATAGGATACACTGGAGATGATTGATTTAATCTGTTTAACCCTTTCAGCGCCGAATTGTTTAAATTAGACTCTTCCATGTTCAAACTCGGACGACTCTATTTTCATGTTATAGGATTTTTGGAATATATTTCTAACTCACAGCCAAACAATGCAGATTTCAGGTGAGACAGCTCGTCACGAGCTGACTCACCTGAATCTGCATTGTTTGCAAAATGCTCACTATTGCCTTTGGCGCTGAAAGAGTTAAGTATTTTGATCTCTTTTGAAGTAAAAGTTGAAAATGTGAAAAACAAGTTTCGTCCCAGCCCGATTACTTCCAAAATGACGGTAATCATTTTCGCCTGGTGAGTTCTTTCTTGCATAATGCATGACCCCCACAATTTCTTTGAATTAATTTAAAGCATAGTTTACTCTTTTCTATGATAAGGGATGTTATACATGAGAAACGCTTAGAAAGTGTGACACTTGAGGGTTAAAACTGGTTGATTTAATTGGAAACAAAGAAGGAATTTAGTTGGTGTATTGTGACCTATATGAATTTCAAACCTAGTCGTTGTAAGCTTGTTAACCTGTATATATTTTCTTACTTTTTCAAGGCAGACGACTCTCAAAACATATAGAATCAGATAAACAGTTAATAGAGTTTTCAAAATATATGAGCCGTCCCGCGAGAAAACCAACATTGTGGACTCTGCGTAAAGTATCGATCAGGATCAGCCGAAGCAAGCCACCACACAGGCTTAACCGGATAGACATTTTTTGCCTTTAAGAAGTAAACAAAAACAAAGAAAGGTTAACAGCATTTTGAAAAGAAAAGCATTGTGTACCCCTCCCCCGTGCAAAAAAGTGTTAGGACTAAAGAGTAATAGGATCTGTTAGAAATTGACTCTTGTTTTAATGAAACACTTAGGTTATGAAAAACATTTTTTTATGGAATTGTAACCATTGTTTTTCCAGAAACACGTTGTAAATGACAAAGAAGACGATTAAAAACTATAGAAAATAAAATCCCGAACTGTAACAAATGTCTTTAATTTTAGTTCCGCTTTGAGAGGTAAAAACAATATAAAACCGTGTAAATCAAATTATTAATTAAATCTGGGTCATACCCGATTTAATTGTCAATTAAAACAAGCGATGCTTGTGTAACCCGATTTATGGCCTCTATTTAGATCCTGTCTCCTTGGAGACCGAGTTCTATTTTATTACCGTCAGTTTAGTCAATTGAAGCTAATACTGTACAATCTGTTGATACAGCATTTTGTGGTAAAATGGCTGCGGGGTAAATCGTAACGCGCTGCGTCTGGCGATCGAGGGTCTTATTTCATCTGCGTAAAGTGGATGTTCGGGTAACAGACACTAGAAGTGAAGCCCGACTAGTTGAACGCTTACGTAACATTAAAGGTGCTGAACTCCAGAATATAGATAATATAGTCAAAGTTTTAAAACTGTTCAAAAGTTGTCTTGAAATATTAGAATCATAATTCTGGGCAATAATTTCACTGTCCAGTACAATTAACATCTAAATATTGATCGTTTATGCTTCCGATTTTTACTGGGTAAACATACCTAGTAAGCAAATTTGTGTACCTTTTCATGACTTTTCAACATTTACTTCCAAAATAGTTTTGAGCTATTTATTACTTACTTTGTTGTCACTATTAGCAATATTTGCAGAAGTTTCAACATTTTCAGAAATGTTCATCTCCATCTGGTGTTCAGCACCGTTAACACTGTCCCACCTTTAGACATATTTTGACTTAATAGCAGCAGACGCATTTTGACACGAAAGCAGCAGACGACTTTTGAAAACATTGTGGCCAAAGGTGAAATTGCTTATGATGAGCAATTTCTCTATTAGCCACAATGTTTTCAACTTTATTTAACAATTAAGCCATCTTTTATGGAGATCTTTTCAGGTTTGCGTGCACTATATTTTCAAAGTCGTCTGCTGCAGACTTGTCGTAAGTGGGAAATGGTTAAATGCTACCAATCCATAGAGTCAATGAACCTTAATTCGCCAGACGCGGCCCTTATACATTATCCATAGAACGAGACTATAACACAATTAGTTTAACTTACTGTTGGAGTTTGGACTCTTGCTTCCTGTCTCACCCATCTCATTGTCTACACTGGAAACAGTCTGTCGATTCATTCCAATATTTTAGAGATATACGATTTTAACTTTTGATTAACTCTCAACAAGAAGGCATATTTGAATTATCCGCTACTGGTTTTGTAATACTAGTGATTATGTAACTGATTCTAGTCCGCGCAGTGTCTTAAGCTGGGTCATCTTTCTAGCAAACACGCGAATTGATTCAAATCTAGGTGATATATTTTGAAAGTGAAATAGATAAATAGTTAAATACACACATGTGCGGAAATAGCTTATCAGACAAACAAGTAATTGGAAGAGAATTTTAACGAATCTGCTGCAGAGGACATTAGTATGACATCAAAAAATATGCTCATAATGAGCAATTTTTCCGTTTTTCACACTGTTTTCAATAACTTTATTTCCATTTTAGGAGATGTTCAATAGTTTTGCTTAGATGCTTTCAAAGTCGCCAGATGAAGAGTTGTTGCATGTGGGAAATGGTTAATCTTACTTTTTCCCCTTTTAAATCAGCGTGTTATACGTGAATTATAATGATCTTTTGCTATTTGAAATGGATTCATTAACAAAAGAATCGATTCGATGTTGATATTGTATTAAACATTCAAGCAGAAATCGCGGACTTATAAAGGCAAGATCAAGTAAACTTGTAAAGATTTCAGACTTTCACTTCTAGACTGAATTATTTTTTCACAAGAAAAATGGTTTCCGGCGATAAATTAGTTCACACTTGTCAGTCCCGTGTACCCGCCGGGGACCAATAACCTGGATTTTTCACTATTGGTTTCACACCGCAATAAGAACATTACAGTCTCAGAGGGGCGATAACATTGCCAGAAACCAATCTACAAACTTGTTATAAAACTGCCGTGTATCAGTTTTCGTGTAGATTACCAAATAGACAGTTGTGTTTCATTTACATTTAAGCCGTTCCACGAGAAAACCAACATTATGGACTCTGCGTAATGTATCGACACAGATCAGCTAATCCGGGCGGACACATACCGTCTCAGGGGGATAGATTATAGAGTAACGGTTCCTGAAACAGAAAATTCACAGGTGGCAAAACGTGTCTCTCCGGATGAGCCTGCGCAGTATGCCTAGGCTGATCCGGGTCGATACTTTACGTAGATTCCACAATGTTGGGTTTCTCGTATTTCGGCTCATTTGAACCGCGTCATGCAAGTTTGGGTCTGATCGTATCTCCGAAACGATAGCCATTAAGGGGCGTATTATAGCAACACTATCCGACTACAATTACATCAATTCTACTTTCACGAGGAAAGCGAAGACTGTGGTGAGTCTGCCAGTATGCACACACTCACCTGAGTCGACACTGTTCGCAGATAAGACAAGATACCATATTACAAAGCTCTGCTCATTTATATTTATTGTGGGTCATAGCAAATTAAACCATTTATGTTGACCTTTGAGTCTACTATACCACCGTGACAGTATTAAAGCAGTGTTCATATCAAATTAACTTAAATCTAGAAGTATAGGAGAAGACGAATTTCAAACTTTCTGTTATTCTGCCCCCTCCTCGCTAAAACATTTACTGTCTATATACTCCAGTACTTCATGCAAATATGGATTGATTAATTGCAGGTTTACGCCGCATCCAATGGTGTTTCAGTTGTGTCACGGCGGCCAGTTCACCTTACTTTTATTCCATGGCTTTCTTGCGCCAGTACACGACATCTTTTTTGTTCGCCGAGTCCCGGTAGCTCAGTCGGTAGCGACGCGGGCTGTCAAACCAGGGGTTGTGAGTTCGAATCCCGGCTCGGCCAACTTTCTTTCAGAGGATTGACAAAAAGTCAATGCGACATGCGTCATTCGTATTTCACCAATGGGCTAAGTCTATGTGGAAAAGCAGCCAGTTGCTTGGAAAGATTGTTGTGTGGAGTACTGGTGTGATACAACCAGGAAATGCATGAGTAGGTGAACTGGCCGCCGTGATATAACTGAGAAATTGTTAAAAACGGCGTTAAACCCCAATCAATCAACACAACATTTTTCCCAGATAAATGCTTCTTTTCCACTACCAATATTTAGCCGGAATGGCGCTGGTCTCAATTATATATGTCTATCTTCCGAAATTCGGAACCCGGTGTTCGAAGTCAAGACCCCTGGATTGATAACCCTCGCTGTTAACGACTGAGATATCAAGCCTCGACTGCTAATACGGAAACTCGATATATAAGCTAAATGTGAACACCAACTGAGTCCACGTGATACCAAAATGAAGATGGCAGAGATTATTTTTGCGTGACTTAATACAGTTACACCGACAATAACCGAAATGCTGGCTCGTACTCGTCAATAATAAATGCTTTATTCTTACGGAGATTTCTAACACATTGGAAAATGGTCATAACCCCGTTTTTAACACCTTCCAAGATTATTCGACTCTGCAGCAGACGAAATTGAAAACATATTGATAAAAAGTGTGTGGAAAAATGCGTCTGCAGATGAGCAAGGGTTATGGTGTGTGGTATTGCTTAACAATGGTAACCTACCTGACCAGCTTGACCTTTGATAGCATAAGATGAGTATGAATTATTGTGACTTACAGTCAAACTTGTGACAGCGAAAACCAGTCTTGCAACAACGAGCAATTTTGCCACAGTGTCTTCAACCTTATTCAATTACTATAATATAATTTTTATAGAGAATTTTCACCTTTTCTTCAAAAACATTTCGAAGTCGTCTGCTGCATATTTGCTGTACGTGAGGGAAAGGGGGTTAATGTATCTACGTATAGTGAAGACGTAGGCTAGTTCTATACATTCGCACAATCTCACAAGAGCCTTTTACTGTTCGTGTACATGTAATTAAGTCAAAGAAAAAAAAATCGTCTTTGATGTGAATTATAATGAACTTTTGCCATTTTAGACGGATTCATTAACAAAAGAATCGGTTCCATGTTGATAATGTATTAAGTATTCAATCAGAAATCTCAGACATATATAGACAAGAGCAATACGTGCTGTATGTGGAAAGGGTTAACGTATCTACGTATAGTGAATACTTAGGCGAGTAGGCCTACTGTGCATTCGCACAGTCTCACAATATTCGATTACTGTTCGTGTACATGTTATGGAGAGTCAATAAGACCCCCAAATCTCCAGAAATTGAACATTTCTTATTTGTGTTCGTGTTTGAAGAAATCACAGATAGACTTGTACAAATGCTGATAACAACGTTGACATCAGGTGAAATCGATTTCTGATTCAAACGGCGAATCTTGTATCTTGTATCATCCTAACCGATAAAATGCCGTTAAGTACGTAAACAACGTTTAAATCAGGCGAAATCGACTTCTCGTGTAAACGACGACTCTAGTTTCGCCAAAATCAATAAATAAGCTTAATTAATATCGGACGAAAGAATTACGCTAAAATCCGTTTACACATTTTCATTTCCTTTATCCGTTTCCTCCAAACCAAAGACCTAATAATACAATGTGTTATTAGGTCTTTGTCCAAACATATGCTTTCTGACGCATTTGCAGCAGATGACTTTTGAAAACTTTGTGGCAAAAGAATAAATTACTCATAAAGAACAATTTCTCCTGATGCCTCAATGTTTAAAAATGTATCCCATAATCATACTTTCAAAGATAAAGAACTTTCATGTTTTTGCCTATATGCATTCAAAGTCGTCTGCGGCAGATTTGCTGTATGTGGTAAAGGGTTAAGATAAAATACCTCTGGTTTTAACGATTTTACTGATTTTGATGTTAGAAAAAGTCTCTGTTTAAATCAGAAATAGAATTCACCTAAATTTTACGAATACCAAATTTAGACGTTTTAACTTTCATTCCCCAAATCAACTCATACGGTTTTACCATCACAGCATCCGATCAAAGTATCCATTGTTTTTCTTTGTGATTTTTCATCTTAAACGTGATTTTCATTTCAGGCAATGCATATGGTTTTCCTAATATGTTTAGGAGCATATCTAACATACGAGACGAGATTTGCGCATGCTCGGCAAGGAGACGGATATGGTATCATCTTAGACGGCGGAAGTTCCGGTACAAAACTCAAAGTCTACAGATGGCACCACCTAGCCGGAAGTAAATCTCGTGACACTGTAAATAAAAACATAAGATATGAGAATGATTACAGACATCATGAAGGCAACAAGTTGGATATTAAATTAATAGTAAGTGAGAAATTCTCACCTGGAATAAGCGAGCTAGCATATTCATTGAACAAAGTGGATAGATATCTATGCAGCATACTTGATGTGGCGACAGATGTGATACCAAGACACAAATGGAAAAGAACGCCGATCTTCTTTTATGCTACTGCAGGTACGTATTTTAAAAGATCGGTGTCAGATTGTAATGGGTCTACCTGCATGCCACAGTGTATTGGCCTGATTATTAAGCACGCAAGTGCGGGGCATGGTACAGGTCTCGAAGTATCGATTTTCAGGTGAGGCAATCAAAATAACCACTTGTAATCACCTGCCGAGCTCCGGTAGCTCAGTCGGTAGCGACGCGGGACTGTCAAACCCCAACTCGGCAATCGACTTTTCCGATGTTTGACAAATGTCTATGCGACCATGTCTTCCACCAACGCGCTAAAAGTCTATGGAAATGCAGCCAGTTACTTGGATAGACTGTTGTTTTGATTACTGTTGTAAGAAAGCTAGGAATCACATGGGTAGGTGAACTGGCCGCGGTAATATGATTGACAATTCGTTGGAAAATGACGTTAACCCACAGCAAATCAATCGTAATCACTCGTACGGTATTCACTAAGCATGCGTTTATCAACGCAAGGTATTTCAACAGTAACTTTACAGACTGTTTACATAATTACATGTATTATCGCTGGGTAACTTTACAGACTGTTTACGTAACTACATGTATTATCACTGGGTAACTTTACAGACTGTTTACGTAACTACATGTATTATCACTGGGTAAATTTACGGACTGTTTACGTAACTACATGTATTATCACTGGGTAACTTTACAGACTGTTTACGTAACTACATGTATTATCACTGGGTAAATTTACGGACTGTTTACGTAACTACATGTATTATCACTGGGTAACTTTACAGACTGTTTACGTATCTACTTGTATTATCACTGGGTAACTTTACAGACTGTTTACGTAACTACATGTATTATCACTGGGTAACTTTACAGACTGTTTACGTAACTACATGTATTATCACTGGGTAAATTTACGGACTGTTTACGTATCTACATGTATTATCACAGAGTATTTTAAAAGATTGTTTATGTAACTACATGTATTATTCCAGGGTATTTTAACCGACTGTTTACGTAACCACATGTGTTATCAAAGGATATTTTAACCGACTGCTTACATGTTATATCACAAGGTATTTTAACCGACTGTTTTTGTAACTACATGTTATTCCACAAGGTATTTTAACCGACTGTTTACGTAACTACATGTATTATCACAGAGTATTTTAACCGACTGTTTACGTAACTACATGTATTATTCCAGGGTATTTTAACCGACTGTTTACGTAACTACATGTTATATCACAAGGTATTTTAACCGACTGTTTTCGTAACTACATGTTATTCCACAAGATATTTTAATCGACTGTTTACGTAACTACATGTTTTATAATGTACGTTGCGAAATATTTGACTTCCTTTTGCGAAATTTCATGAGGGCAAGAATTTTTTTTCAAATGAAGTCAAATATTGCTCTCATGTCCAAAAAGGATGAATATGCGCGACAAGAAAACCAAATCAGCGCCGTCCTTGTTATCATCTTAAGCGTACAATTGTCCTTGACTTGTTTTGAAGTACTCATAGCATTTTTCTTTTCGACATACATGTAAAAGTTTGCACAGTTAAAACAGAGTGAATCCTTACCATTTCACATCCTGTAGTTTCCGTTTTCATACTGTTGATGATATTTTACGTACGGACGGGCCAACGCGAATTAAAGTTACCAGGTTGGAATCCTGAAATAGAAGGGTTAATCTCTTGGATCTTCCTGCACATTTAGAACACAAAGGAGGTAGACATTGAGAGTCAATAACCCTTTTCCACAAACAGGCCCTTTCCGATAATTCAGTAGCAAACTACTTTTGAAAATAGGTAGCAGTTTTACTGTAACGTTCTTAACTTCATTCAATAATTGTTCTTTCATTTACAGAGAGTTTCCATATCTTTGCCTTAATGTTTCAAAGTCGTCTGCTGCAGATGTATTGTACGTAGGAATGTGTTTGAACGATTACAAGTCGTATTGCCTGCATACATTGAAGACGCCTTGCAGATTGGCGGTGGTTTTCAACAGTTATATCACGAGCAGGGTCCAAGTCCACCATCCTTACTTAGCGCTAAGTAAAGCTTACATACTTGAAAACAGTTTTTATCATTTTTGTTCCCCTAAAAGAAGTGCCAAAACATGTTATTTCTTACCACGTATTGTTAGTCAGAAAAGTACCTATTTATATCGACTTTGTCATTTACTTTACGAAATATTAGGGAAACGATAATGATGAAATACGCGGTTGAGGTTTTTTTTCTTGGATAGACTGTGTGAATTGATTTGAGCCACCTTTGGCTATTTGGGGTCTGAATGTATCCCCGCATTGGTATGCACAGGCTTCCCCGAGTCTTTACTGTACGATTGCACATTTATTTGGCGTACAATTAGCTGGCTTAACTTCTAATTAGTTAGTCAGAATATGCATGTATGTCTTTATAACATATCAGCGGTCAGTGAAGACTCTGATGAGACTGTGCGTACGCATTTGCAGTACAAGCCTCAAACTCGCAACACGTTACTAACTTATATGGCAACACCGTTCAGTCATGTTGAAGTGAAGAGACAAAAACGTTCTAGTCACACGAGAACCGACCTTTGGATATGGAAGGACATTTAACTAAATATTCTGTTCAAGTAACTGACAACTGTTTTCGTCTAAATGACAAGTGCCAATGTGCAATTTATAAGTATGCATTTAGACGAATACAGTTGTTAGTTACACGAACAGATTATTTACTTAAATGCCCTTCCATATTTGGACATTCGTAAATTAACTGCAATTAGGCAATTAAAATATGTAGAGGCATCCGTTATGCTTAATACAATTACTAGAAATGTTTCCCTAGTCACTGGATAATAAAACCCTATGTTGTGGGTATTCTAACGAATCGTCTTTTAATTTAGAGTACCAACAACATAGGGTTTATATTTCAAAATGAGTCTGTCCGTGCGAAAAGGTACAGAAGTTGACAGAAGCTTCTAATTAGCTTATGTAAGTACTTTGTGAACAGTTTAGATATTGATCAGACTGTGCGGATTTACAGGTTTACCTTGATATACACTGTTCACAAACAAACAAAAAATATACCGTTTCACATGGACTGGCTCAAATCAGGTTTGACGCCTATTTGACGCCTATTAAATACGCCTTTACCTAGAGCCTCAGATTGTTTTCTTGTGACACGACCCAAATGGAAGCGTATGTCCACAGGCGACGTCTGTATATCGAGATCAAATCAGAACTTCAAACCATTCCAAAGATGTCATGGGGTTTTATTCGTTTGTTGTTAGAACTTATCTGATTTTGACCACCTCCAGCAAATACACTTTATAATGACAACAAGACTAGTTCCTGGCAATGATTTTGTGCAAACTAAGTGAATACACTATTCGGTACATTGCACTCGAAAGTCGGTGAACACACTACCTTCGTTTATCTCTATGGACATATAACTACAACCTTCGTTAACTTCCGTTGGTTGATTTGGATCACAGGACAGATATAACACAATATCTATAAAATCAGACGATGTGTTTATTGGATTTAACGACACCGCATAAAAGGTCGTCTAAAATCGAGTGAGCAGGTTCTTGTTTTCTGTCCAATGAAACAAGACGATACAACCAACGTTTGGTCATCACCGATTATTTCCCTTGTTGATACCTATCGATTCTGTAGGTATCAATCTAAGACGACCAGTTATGGGCAGTGAAGCAATGATAAATACGATATCAATATAGTGTACCGATACATACGCCATTTGACACTTTTGCAGCAGACACTTTTATACTTGTTCAAAGGAGCCGACTCCAAAATGTTTATACAAGGTAAACGATTACCCCGTATATACTTAGTATATGTTGCCTTACAACCTGTTTTTATACGCCCGTTTTGAAAAAAAACCCGGATCGTATCATAGTTTTACCTGCGGCGTACGCGGGCGGGCGGGCAGGCAGGCGGCTTCCAGTATGTTGTCAGCTCAATAACTTTGTCCAATCATCACTAAATTTAATCAGAATGTGTATTGAGATAATATCTCGGACAAGTTCGATAACTAGCCATATCGCTTTAGTCAATCGAGAGTTATCGCCCTTTAAGTATAGAAATTACCCAAAATTAGTCTTGTCAGCTCAATAACTTTAGAAGCCTTTGTCCAATCATCACCAAATTTAGTCAGAATGTGTATTGTCATAATATCTCAGACAAGTTCGATAACTAGTCATATCGCTTCAGTCAATTGAGAGCTATCGCTCTTTAATTATAGAAATTACCTAAAATTTGTCTTGTCAGCTCAATAACTTTAGAGGCCTTTATCCAATCATCACCAAATTTGGTCAGAATGTGAACTGGCATAATATCTCAGACAAGTTCGATAACTAGCCATATCGCTTAAGTCAATTCAGAGTTATCGCTCTTTAATTATAGAAATTACCTAAAATTGGTCTTGTCAGCTCAATAACTTTAGAAGCCTTTGTCCAATCATCACCAAATTTAGTCAGAATGTGTATTGTCATAATATCTCAGACAAGTTCGATAACTAGTCATATCGCTTTAGTCAATTGAGAGCTATCGCTCTTTAATTATAGAAATTACCTAAAATTGGTCTTGTCAGCTAAATAACTTGTGAAGCCTTTATCCGATCATCACCAAATTTAGTATGTTGATGGGCAGAATATCTTGGTCAGGTTTGATAACTTACAACGTTATCTTAGTCACTACAACATTATGTCCCTTGAAATGGCTAAAACTGTATTAACAGTGTCCGCTCTCTAAGTTTGGCTGATGTACAAGCCAATTATCACTATACTTGGTCTCAAAAAAAAACCAGGACGGGCGTATTTTGTGACATTTGGCGCTCTTGTTGATTTTGTATAAATACTCAGTTATATAATGGGCGGGGGAGGTAAGTTACTATAATGTATATATGAACGCGGACTAATAGTTTCAATTTTTCAGTTATATCACGGCGTTTACTGGGTAAGTTACCAGTTCTACTGGTCCATTTATCCTGTCACCAGCAAGTCAGTCGTCATGCTAACCCCGCAACCCTGAGCGCCAAGGAGAGCAGCCATTACTACCATTTTAAAGTATTTGGTATAACCCTTCAAGATAAGACTGCAAAGAAACGTTGTGACTAGCGTTGTGTCATTAAGAACTGTCTCTCCTGAAATCTGCATTGTTTTCCACTTCAATATTAAATTTTACCAAATTTCCTGTTGGACGAAAAATGAAGTGCTCCGTTTTTCAACATGGAAAAGTCGATTTTGTGAAATAGCTAAGGGAATCTCTCACGATTTTAGTTTAAAATCTAAAATAAAAAAAAATCTAAAACCAGAGTATACCTGTTCCATGGATGGGCTCATATGTATTCACTTAAATAAGTTATAAAGGTGAACATGGTTGCAAATTACTTTTACAACTAAAGTAGACTAAAATTACGCTGTTTTGTTTTTAACATAACCTTTTCACACAAACATACTTTTGATAACATTATGACAAAAGGAGAACAATAAGCAACAGTGTTTTTAACACAATTCAAAAATAATACATTCATTTAAAGATGTTTTCCATGATATTTTTTGCATTTTTTTGGTATTCGAGAAAGAGTTAAGAATAAATGTTATAGATTCTGTTGTTTTAAGATTGTAGCTTAAAATGTTGGACAGACCCTTCGCAAAAAAAATGAAAGATCAGCATAAACATATAATAAACCATCTCAGAAGTTATGGTATTGGTTCTTTACGCCATGTTCAAGATTATTTCAGTTATATCACGCCTATAAAACACTTATTCTTCCTCCATGGGAATGCACACCAGTACTAGTCTAGGAAATATACCTGTCCCATGATCGCCTAAAGCGGGGATCGAACCGTGGACGCCCGTTGTCAAATCCCCAACGCCTACCACTCAGCCT
Organism: Serripes groenlandicus; assembly: GCA_031761405.1. Classification (NCBI taxonomy): domain Eukaryota; kingdom Metazoa; phylum Mollusca; class Bivalvia; order Cardiida; family Cardiidae; genus Serripes; species Serripes groenlandicus. The sequence continues at coordinate 43,705,586 of JASEVX010000001.1, read as the reverse complement.
CAACGGAAAATGGGCATTACTTAATTATTAATCAAGCCAACGTTATGTGCCTTGGTATAGACATGCCATGCGTATTGTACCTAAAAACAAGTGTAACAAGTTTCATTTGAAAATTGTGAAGGCTTTTTGAGTTATGAGGTAAGGTAAACGATCTGTGACGACACAGACGCCGCAGAGGACGCATCAGACGACGACGCCAAGGGTATTAAAAAATAAAAACTGTATGGTGCTTAAACTTGTTTCCCTTTCCCACATACAGGAAATGAGCAGCAGACGACAGATAGGCAAAAGTAGGCTTTTTGAGTTATGGGGTAAGGTAAACGATCTGTGACGACACAGACGCCGCAGAGGAGGCATCAGACGACGACGCAAAGGGTATTAAAAAATAAAAATGATGATATAGTTATTGAATAGAGTTGAAAACAGTGTGACAAATGGAGAAATTGCTCATTATGAGCAATTTCTCCATTTGTCATATTGTTTTCAAAAGTCGTCTGCTGTAGTTGCGTCGAAATGCTTATGTAAGTGGGAAATTGTTAAAACCATCTCCTTTATCTACAGCAGTGCTGCGTTATCGAGGATCAATTATTCTCAGATTTCATTTATTTTGATAGGTTTGAGAATTCTCCCTATCAGCACCACAGAGCGATTGCTAGATAAGATCGAACATGTACTGGAGAACTCAACAGTTAATCCCTTTACCATGCGTCCTGGCGGAGTTCGAGTCCTCTCCGGGGAAGAAGAAGGGGTTTTTGCATGGGTCGCTGCTAACTACCTCAGGGGGTATTTTTGGTCCGACAAGTAAGTAGTTTAACATGATCGAGGGTTCTTCCAAAATAACGTAGACACGTGCGTTTCTTTAATATTTAATGCCAACATTTCGATGAATCAGCACCATTTCAACGAATCAAATACAAGAATAATATGTTTTATGTGAGTCGTGTCTGCACGTTAAAACATAAACAATATATTCAGTAGCAGATCGACTTGCACATTGTCTGCGTTAACGATAGATATAAATTCTGTTTTGACAATAAGCTGTTTCAGAAAACATTATCATTATTTGTTATCTTGTACGTGTAGGCTAATCCGGGCCGACACTTTCCGTCTCAGGGTGATCGAGGTATAGAGTAATTATTCTTGAAACAGAGAATCCACAGGAGGCGAAAAGTGTCAGCCCGGATTAGGCTGCGCGGCATGCATATGCTGATCCGAGTCCACAATGTTTTGTTTTCTGGTGGAACGGCTCATGTCGTTTTTACTTTCAAACAAGAGCCAAGTCATATGAAAATTGACATGCCGAGGTCTCTAATTTAATGTTAAGGATGTACTGAACTGAGGTTTTGAAATAAAAAAAATAAAAAAATATTTTTTACTTTCTTATTAAATCTTCTTATTTTGTTGTCAATTAAAACCTGTTTAGTCATTATACCTTTTTATAATTCTTCAAAATTTTAAAAAAAGTGGATAAAATTTGCTTGAGATAAAGGAAAGCCTTCAATTTTTTCGTGAGACGCTGTGCAGTTGCCGTGTTTGATTAAGCAATAAAACTGGGCAAAAAGAGAATATTAAAGTCCATGTATATAAATTTTAATCTAGAACTTGTATAGTATCATATTGTTTTGAAAAAAAGTAGAAAATATTCGAAAACTTTTTTGACATTTGAAGATATAACTGAAAATATTGCCCAATGACATATACTTTTCTTATTAAAATCTGATAAATGATAGTAATTGAAATAACTTAGAGAAGTTTCAGAAAAAGTTAAATATTACAAATATGTTTTTTCCTTATTTTAAAGTTTTGAAATTGTCTATTCTTAAATCCGACAAATATGGATTTTCATTAGTGTCAAATAGTGTCTATTGTTTAGCTTTAACTACAATGTATCGCATGAACTTCCAAAGATATGGATAAAATATCTTCAGAATGAGATTAAAACCACAAGAAGATAAACAATTAGCATATCATCTTTCAAATATCGGCAATTTGCGTGAAAACTTTTTTTTCATGCGCTGAAATAGCAAAAAAATAGCTCATCATAAAGCTTTTATAAATTGATCTAGCAAAAAAAAAAGCCCACTACCATACCTTTTTTTTTGTATTTTTTAATTTAACATATATCTAACTTTCAAAAAACCAATATTACAGCAAAAGTTAAATATTATGCAAAATCCACTTTTCAGTTCAGTACATCCTTAACTGCATGCTAGTGCCATCGTAATTTTCCGGCTGCAGTCGACGTTTATCATTCTCGATTGTCTTGTTCTTTCGATATTCGATAGATGTCCAAGCCTTCTTTGATTCACATCGTAATCGTGTTGTAATGTCGATTTCTTTAGAATACCGACTAGGTGCCGAACAAGCCTGGTTCTGATACGTTTATACTAGGGCATAGGTGATAAAGATTTTCGCTGGTTGCGGACTCCTGAATGTTAGTTTTCGTGTGACGACACTAACTGTAGTATCGAGGGCTTGGCGTGAAACGGTTGTAACTAAAAACCTATTTTGAAAACCCTGGTTTAGGGGTAGTAATCTTAAAGAAAAATTATTTAACACTTTTAAAGACTTTATGGCGAGGTGGGTATTTTGTTAAGACAAGGCTTTTTTCCCCACATGCGAACAATCTGCAGCAGCAGAAAAAGAATAGATTGCTTATTATGAGCAAATTTTCCTTTTCGCCAAAACGTCTTAAAATGTAGTCTGCTTTAGATCTGGCGAACGTGCTAAATGGTTTATTGTTCATTATTGTAATTTACAGGCCACCAAGTCAGTCCGTTGGCGTGTTGGAGATGGGAGGGGGATCAACCCAAATAGCATTTCTACCTGACCATTCTATATATGCAAACATGTTTCCTGTTCGGATAGGTGGACGAACATATCATTTATACGCTCACAGTTACCTATTTTACGGTCAGAACTACATTGTGTCGCGGATTAACGATTATCTAGTGGCGTTACAAAGCAAACTGATGGAGGTCAACAATCCATGCATGCTTGTTGGTGGTAAGTTTGATCTTTTAAATCAAGATTTATGTTTTTACTCTGTACGCGACTTTAACCGATTCAATGCACCTGCAGAAGACGACTTTGAAACCACAAAGGCAGGAATGGACAAAATTCTTATAAATGAAATTGTGATTATTTAAAAAAGTTGAAAACTTTGTGGCAAAATTGAAAATCGCTCATTATTAGCACTTTCTTCTTATGCCACAATGTTTTCAAAAGTCGCAATCTGCTGCAAATGCGTCATGATGCGTCTACAAGTGGGTAAGGATTAAACAACATTAACTTATCCCGATAAACACGATTTCAAACTTCAATTGCGAACACTGTAGACCAAGATTAGTCTGGTCACTCGTGCAGTCTAATCTAGGTCCACCGTGTCCGCCTCTCATGTAATAATGTTTAGTAATGACCACTCCATGAATGTGAACAATGTTTTAACAACAATCAGGAATGCCGATACCAGTTTCAGGAATCAACGGTGATTATGTTCTATAATGCGTTTATACATGCATACATTTTGTAACTATATTGCACATCCAATTAAGAAGGGGGAGAATTTTCTGACGACATTAAGGTTTAATTTTCGACAGTCTTTCGCAATACTGGATATATTTCGAGGGCTTGGCGTGAAACGGTTGTAACTAAAATTAGTATTTTTATACCAAGGTTAATCACCTCGCCATAAAGTCTTTATAACCGTTAAATCATTTTTCTCGGTTAACAATGGAAATTTAAGGTGCCATTGCTCGTTCTGAGCAATGGCACCTACATTTGCATTGTTAACAAAGGGGTCAAAATTGCCCCTAAACCAGGGTTTTCAAAATAGGTTTTTAGTTACAACCGTTTCACGCCAAGCCCTCGATTTCTGTTCAATGTCGATAACTCATTTATCGCTCTTACGCGTTTCTCAATACACTAGTCTAGAATCGGATTAACAACTATGTTATCAAACAGTTGAAATCAACCTCATGGTGCATATTTTGGCAGCAAAATGTAACATATATATTTACCGCTTTGAAATACGGCTACCATTTGTTTTGTATATATTAGCCGTCCCATGAGAAAACCAACATTACGGCTTCTGTATCGAGTTAGATCATCTTGCGCAGTCCGCGCATACTAATCTGGGCCGACACAATACATCCGCTGACTTTCTGATCTACAGACCTATAGTCCATAAATAAACTTTGTTTGCGTAGAAATGAGTGTAAACCATCACCAGAATGTATTGAATATATGACATTGAGTTCTTTCTTGCATACTGCATGACCCCACATTTTCTTTGGATTGTTTTAAAGCTAGGAGGTAACTCTTTTCAATGATATATGGTGTTCTACATTAGAAACGCTTAGAAAGTGTGACAATTGAGGACTGAAACTGGTCAATTTACATGGAAACGAAGAAGGATTGTTTTTGGTGTATTGTAACCTATAGAGTAATGATTCCTGAATCAGAAAATCCACAGCGAAACGTGTCTGTCCGGGTTAGCCAGCGCTGAATGCTTAGACTAATCCTGGTCGATACATTACGCAGAGTCCACAATGTTGGTTTTCTCGCGGTACGGCTCATATCATCTGCGTAATGTATCGACCAGATCAGCCTGCGCTGTCCGCGCAGACTGATCCGGCCGACACATTCCGTCTTAGGGGGAAAGATGTATAGAGTAATTATTCATGAAACAGAAAATCCTCAGAAGGCGAAAAGTGTATATCCGGGTAAGCCTGCGCTGAATGCTTAGGCTAATCCTGGTCGATACATTACGCAGAGTCCACAATGTTGGTTTTCCCGTGGAACGGCTCATATCATCTGCGTAATGTATCGACCAGATCAGCCTGCGCTGTCCGCGCAGACTGATCCGGCCGACACATTCCGTCTTAGGGGGAAAGATGTATAGAGTAATTATTCATGAAACAGAAAATCCTCAGGAGGCGAAAAGTGTGTATCCGGGTAAGCCTGCGCTGAATGCTTAGGCTAATCCGGGTCGATACATTACGCAGAGTCCACAATGTTGGTTTTCTCGCGGTACGGCTCATATCATCTGCGTAATGTATCGACCAGATCAGCCTGCGCTGTCCGCGCAGACTGATCCGGCCGACACATTCCGTCTTAGGGGGAAAGATTTATAGAGTAATTATTTATGAAACAGAAAATCCTCAGGAGGCGAAAAGTGTATATCCGGGTAAGCCTGCGCTGAATGCTTAGGCTAATCCTGGTCGATACATTACGCAGAGTCCACAATGTTGGTTTTCCCGTGGAACGGCTCATACGCCTATCCGAACAATTGTCAAACGTACAATAAAAAAAAAGGTAAAGTGAATTGATAGAATTGAACAGCTGTTTGTTCTAAGACAGTTTTGTTGAGCACTATTCTAAAACTATGTTTGAGTTGGGTTTATTTTATTTTTCAGATAACATAACCCACAATTTCCTTGGAAAATCCGTCCATATTCACGGGTCAGCAAATGTTTCAAAGTGCCTTGAAATTATTGATATTTTTCTGAAAACTGCGGACGACAACTGGTGTTTTCCGAAACCATGTGCAATCGGACAGACATATCAACCGCCTGTTGCTGATGTCATATTCTACGCCATTTCCGCTTTTGTGTATGCACCGAATTACCTTAATGCCGTGGATGAGTTAGATCGTCTGAATATGACGCTATTGAACGCAAATACTGTCAAGTATTGTAGAAAGGTAAGTGATTTTTTCCGGCGATAGCTGATTAACGTGGGTTTTGACATATATGTTAAACAAATGATCTAGATTGTAGACCAATCAAATGTTGTATTTAATAAATAATGTCGAAGAAATAAAGGAAATGAAACGTATTGATTGGTTCATAGTTAAGTTGGCGATCCTACGAGAGGCACTAATTAAGAAAGTTTTAAATGAAATGTTCTGCATACTAACCTTTAATTGTTTTCCTTAAGAAATAAATTCCAGTGACTTATACTGTGTTACATAATACACCTCTTAAGAGCATCGCGTAATCTCCAGTCATGTGATGTCTGTGGTTCGCTTACGGCAGAGGCAAGTTTTTTTGTTATCTCTCATTCATATCAAAACCAAAGTATATATATATGAACTAAAACATTTATTAACCAAATATTACATATTTAACGTTATTGTTTTCTGTCATTCTAATAAGTAAGATAAAATATCAAATAAAATGCGCATGTTCCATTTCTTAGTGTTTTCTCATATTGATCGCCGTTTATCTTTTTAAAGATATTTCTTGTTAAATATGTTTATTAGAATGTAGTTTATACAACATTAAGCTCCTTATTGTGTCCCTAAATATTTACTGACGATATATCCGTTTACCAGTCGGTAACGACGTAGGCTGTCAATTCAGGGGTTGTGAATTCGAACTCCAGCTCGGTTGGACATTCTATCCGACGTATGACAAAAGTCACTGTGACAAGCGTCATTCTTCTTCTTCCACCAATCGGCTATCATTATATGTGGAAACGCAGCCAGTTGCTTGGTAAGTCTGCTGTGTGGAGTACTGGTGTTAGAAAGCCCGGAAACGTATGTATATGTGAACCGACCGCCGTGGTATGACAGAAAAATTGTTGAAAATGGCATCATTACCAAATGTATCAATCAACAATAGAACCGCCGATGCTGAATTATATACAGAATACCAGTCCAGTAGAAGGAAATGGAGCATTCGCGTATAGCAAGCATTATAGACTACATGATTTAAAGTCTATGAAATATGAGGATTGCCTTATAAGTGTTGGCCCAAGGCCTTTTTAGCCTGGTGTCCCTAGGGGTCATCCGCGACTGAATCAAGTGTCTCCCATTTAAGAGAATTAATTGTGTACAAGAATGAGTTTCCCAGCGGAACACACGTTTATTCTAAATCAAATACGAGAACAGTCTTATGAGTGTTATCAGTATTGGGAACTTACATATTAAACAAGCGGCCCCCCCCCCCCCCCTCCTTTCCCACATTCAACAAATCTTCAAAAGACTGCTTTGAAAATATCGAAGCAAAAACAAGAAAAAAATCTCTAAAAAATGAACTTATAAAATAGTTGAAAAGATTGCCTTAAATCATCTATATGTTTCCGTGTTTAAAAATGAATTAATTACAAATAAAAGTAGTCTGAGTATATTTTGAGTACTAGGGACATGCTGGACACAATAAGTCTTTTGGTCTTGTGTCCATAACAGCCATCTCATCTAATATCAGGGGTCTCTCACACTTTACCCATTCCCACACACAGAAAATCTACAGCAGACGACTTTAAGAGTATCCAGGCAAACACATGAACAAGCTGGTATAATTACTAAATAGGGTTGAACACATTGTGGCAAAAGGAGAAATTGCTTGATTTCAGTAATTTTTCCTTTTATCTCAATGTTTTCAATAGTCTTCTGCTGCAGAGGCGTCGGAAAGAGTCTGTATGAGGGAAATGGTAAAGCGAATCTAGTATACAGAAAATTCATTTTCCCAACCGACCACCTTGAAGACAGTGGCGCAGTGGTAGCGCGTCGGCCTCTCGTACCAAAGTCCGCGGGTTGGAATCCCTTGATGAGCGTGTTCTGCACAATCCACACAATCGGCGCGAGTACTGGTTAAGTCTCCAGGAAGCAGACATCGCGCGTGATTAATATAAGCTGAAATCTTGTTTCGCAATCTATGTAAAATAATTAAGTTTAAACTAAAACCTTGATTGAGAACTTCGGTGTCCCATTTTGACTATGGTCTTGTGGGACACTGTGATTGTCAACCCTTGATCTGACCCACTGTAGTGTTAAACTCAATTAGTTATTGAAGCACCATTTAACTAACAGCAATATGTGAACTCAAGTGCAAACAGATCTGTTTGATAAATTCAAGATATCTAATTCTTTGGAGTCCTTTGATTTTGTTCGAGAATAAGGAATTAAATGTTGTTTCTTTCCATCAGCGATTTCTCAAGGGAAATCTGTCAATGACACCTTGGATTTGGTCTATTGGTATTCTTAATCATTTGAATGTGTAGACACAATTCTGTCGTCTGCCGCTATCCTCCGTTGGATGGATACAATTTTGTGCATCAACAGAATTAAGGAGAGACTTGATAAAAAAATTGACATGTATGTCTTGTTATGTCTGGGTGATTCTGTGGAACTTCATACGCGTTTCATTATCCAGTTGAAACCTGGTTATTAGAATGGTACCGTGGTTGTTCAGTCGGTCGGACGTCAAACTTTAGTGCAATGACTTAATGAAAATCGGACTTATTCTAAGCTAAGTTCGTAGGAATGTAACACGTACAGATAGAAAGCAAGCATTTGCTTGTTTTTGGATCACTGGGTCCAAGAGTTGGGCTATTCTGAGTTTAATTTCTGCATTGTAGTTTTTAAGATGTATCTACACTTGTCCAGGTATGGTTGGTTTTCCTGAATCAACGCCACTAATATTGTTTTACATAACTTGATGCTGGTTAATTGGTGCTGAAATTGTCTCAAACAGCTGCCAGCCCATCCAAAACTTTAAGTTCACTCAGTGCTCAGAATTCGTTCTCTAGTATCGTATCGTTCAAAAACCAATTCCTTCTCGAAATTGACCAACGAGAAGTCTTATTTGGAGAATAGATTTCTTTTCTGAGCACTAAGAATATTCTCAGAGTTCATATTATCGGGGTCAGTATTTCTTGTCAGTTCTGTTGTATTGCCTTCACAAACGCTATATTGCAAAGTTGGGTCAGCCTTTTGTGTAAGGTTGATCTCGGATTACAAAAGTTTAAGCTCAATTAATCAAAAGGTCCCCATCAACACGGAGAGCCTGTGTCGTCCTGTCAACAATTTTCCATAAAAAACTTACAAACAGCCATTAAAGCCGCGGTCACATCTTACGGTCACGCACGTAGTTTACCGTAGTTCATCTGAACGTAGTTCACCGTAGTGCCACTAGGTAGAAGTAGGGTAAAGTAGGACAGAGCATAATAGCTAGGGTTAACTAGGGTATCACTACGTGTAGCTACGGACAACTGCGTTGGACTACGTGTGAACTACGGTCGAGAAAGGTCAACTAAGGTCAACTACTTTCAAACTACGGCCACAGTAGGGTCTTGGCGTCCAAGCTCACCGTAGAGATATTTTGAATATGTTTTTTTTGCTAACTACGGCCAAATCATTGGTTTCTTGAAGTTCAAACTACGTGTACAACTACTTTGAACTACAGTTAACTACGTCTAACTACATTTAACTACGGTCCACTACGGTCATCTACGGTCACCCCCCACTACGGTCAACTACGTGCGTGACCGTAAGATGTGACCATGGCTTAAGAATAAACGTCACAGGAACGTCGTTGAGCTGCGATAGTTCACTATGGTGGTTTCCGATCAAGAAGTCCGTCTGTGGGGAGTTCGAATCGCGGGATCAGCCATTCATTTTTAACCAATGACGGGCAAACGCTATTATGAACTGTGACTGCCATTGGTCAGAAACAATTTGAAAATTGCAACTTCTTGGCGGAATTCAATATATTTTCACACAAAAAAGTCAATTGTGTGAACCTCTACCCAGAAAGCAAACCCCATATTGATTGGTTAATAAAACATGACCGCCATGACATGACAGGTGTTGATTTCTTCTTTTCTTATGTGACCAATGCGCCAACTTCATAAAACATCTCCACCAAAACTATATGGTAGATCGCAAACTACTTCCGCAGCGACGTTACTTTGGTTCGCCCTCCAACCAAAGACTATCTATCTAGTTTTAAAGCCGAATTTTGACATATCAGACGTTTACAATGCGGGCTGTCGTTACAGTGGATGTAAGTTCAAATAATCGATCAGTATACATTCTTTCCGATGAATAAAAAACCTTATTGAGACTAGCTCCATTTCGTCTTCCGCCATTTAGCTAAAGGTATACGAGGATAGACATACAGTTGCACTGGTAGAATCAGGGACGTAGGTAAGATCTACTTTCCTGATAGAATGATGTTGGGAGTGCGGAAGAAAATTAAGAAACACACATGAAATGATATCCATAATATAACTAAAATGCTGTTGAAACTGATGTTCAACTGAAAATAATTAAAACCGATTTTAAAAATTATTTCTCATATAAACATTTCATTTATTACTTATTCCCCGTCATACTTGTGACATCTTGATCACAAACATCTCCAATTATCAAAGACGAGTAAAGAAACAGAAAAACAAGGAAACGAATTCTCCAGGGTGATCTGTCCATGGAAACTCGGATTTGGTTTATCGGATTCCTTATTCATTTGAATATGTAGAGACAATTATGGCGTCTGTCCTCTGTCGGATGGACACAATTGTACATCTTCCGAATTAACCGTTTATCTTATCCCTTTCTTACGTATAACAGAGATGTCGAAGACACCTGTCTTGAAATCAGTGGAGACGAAACATTTAACATCAAATAACAAAAAACAGTGAACAATGTTCAAAATCATCAAGTACTCCTTTTCTCACATTTTTTTTTTTTTTAAATGTGGTCTGCTGCAGATGCATCAGATGGCGTCTGTTTCACGTAACATGTACTATTTCTGAGCAAGCGGGCTTGTTTGCCTTCTATATCCAAGAATATCCAACTATATCACTGCAGTTACAAACTCTCATTTAGATATTGTGACTGCGTATTACAGGTCGTCTCAGATTGACCTTTGCATCAGCCAATCAAAAAATCGCCTACAATATTGTTAGTTATCAACAGGTGAGACAATCCATAAAACTAAACCAGATTGATTATCAGTTATGGCTGTATCATGCGATTATCTTTGGATAGAATTTAAATGTAAAGGGTTAATTTAAACGATAGTGTATACAGTGTCGTCCGATCCAATGAACGCACAACGAAATATTTTGGTTCGATTTTAATGAGATTTTTCACACGAATGATTACGGGTTTGACTGACTTCGGTTTGTTGTAGCCATTTTTTATCTATTAATATATATGTACTTACTTCTGGCAGTGTATTCATTGCTCATTCTCTTATTGTATTTCAGACGTTAGCTGAAGTAACCGCTTCCGGTCTTGAGGTTGAATATGCGTCGCCTTATTGCATCATGGGATTGTATATTCCGTCATTGTTATTGGACGCTTATGGGTTTAACATCAGCAGAAATGTCATATATGTCAAAAATAAAATCAACAAAGTTCATATTGGTAAGTTTTCCATCTGTCTGTTATAATCACAGATCGTGCCGTTCTGACATTTAAAACTATTGTGTGGGTTACGTCATTCGAAACCAGACATAGGGAAGTTTGAAAAAGTAATGTCGATCGTGATCAGTGTACTGTACTTGAACAGTTCCAATTGGGTCAAATGCGTTCATGGGGTGTTCGAGGATGCTTGAACGACCAGATGAAGAACAAAGACACACACGAGGTTATTATGTTCTGTTTACGTGTGCCGTTGTCCTTATTTTCAAATCAGTGCTTTCTGATTATTGACAGAATGATTCAGATTGGTACCGTTCTCAAAAGGTTTTCTTTATATGATCGCGGTCAGTTAATATGTTGTTATTTCTAACTACTACGTCTGAATATCGCAAAAAATATGCATGACGTTTTTGTTTGAACTTTTCTTTTATTTGGCAATAATCGGGCATGCTGTTTCCTACTAACAACTCGTGGTAAGAGTAATCTGCTTGAAAACGTTGAAGAATATAATAAATTAATTAATTTAGAGACGAAAGTATCGGAAGAAATATGCAAAGAAATCGCTCGTGCTGAGAAATTGTTCATTTTCCACAACATTTGACTGCTAAAATGGCGACAATGACCGCCCGTATCAGTGAACGGTTAAAGTCCAGTAAACGCCGGAAGGGGTTTTCAGCTAATTGTAATAACGGTAACATCCACGAATATAAATGAGCCATATATGGCGAGTTGGTGTCTTGTCGACTCTGATTTGAAAATAAATTTCAGTCTTTACGAAAGTCGTCAGTCATTCGGACTGATAGATTTTCATGCAACAATTGGATTCAAAGTAGGAAATAGGTGAAAAATTAGCCTTTCGGGCTGACAGTTTTCAACAAATTAAATGAAGTCTGAAATTTTCTTACGGCTAGTAGACCTGCACTTCTAGAGTTTGTCGGAAGATGCATTTATGTCCGCATAAACTATGGGCTGACAGTTGTGTTAATTGTGACGGTGTTATCGCTCGCTGCAGCTCAAATATAAGAAAAACATAGACATGTGTTCATAGGACAAAGAGGTCACCACTTTTAGCCTTTGTCACAAATTCGATGGTCATTAATCCTCTACCATGAATGTATACTCTGTGGAGATTATTTTCACCTCAGCATGTGTTGAACGAAACAGCAACAGATATGCACGCAACAATAAAGCATGTTCTATAGAAATAATGGGGCAATAAACATCAAACAAAACCGCAGGTGTAAAACCTCGCAAGCTATTGAATATTCGTGTTATGTATTGTGACTCTTCTCATATACTTTTTTGAGATATGAGCGACACTAAAGTGTGTGACAGGCGGAATGAAGGATTGATTAATTGATTGATTGGGGTTTAACGCCGTTTTTAACAATTTCTCAGTTATATCACGGCGGCCAGTTCACCTTCTCATGCATTTCCAGGTTTTCTCACACCAGTACTCCACACAACAATCTTCCCAAGCAACCGACTGCTTTCATACATAGACTTAGCCCATTGGTGGAAGACGAATGACGCATGTCGCATTGACTTTTGTCAATCGTCGGAAAGAAAGTTGGCCGAGCCGGGATTCAGACTCACAACCCATGGATTGACAGCCCACGTCGCTACCGACTGAGCTACCGGGGCTCGGCCGGAATGATGGACAGAATAGGGAAAATATATACCGATCACACTTTTTTGTATATATATATATCTTGTATATTTGTATTATATCATGAAATATATATGGTTTGATGACTTATAGGCCCATGGGGTCGGGTATTAATAATAACTGTAAAAGAATAAATGTATTTTATAAATGTCACATGTCACAGTAATAAACAATTTACTTACTTACTTACTTACTTACTTACTTACTTACTTATATATTCCCCATTTCATTAGATTCGTGATGTATTGCATTTTGTTTGTTTCACCTGAACTCTATATATTTTTCAGATTGGTCTCTGGGTGCAATGGTACTAGAACTTGACGCCATAGTATCGACAGAGTCCTGTGTCACCATCGGAAGTGTTTCTGCTATTGCCGTTCCAACGATGTCATCTGCTGCTCTGGTTGTGTTTGCATTAGTTTTTGTAAAACTCTTTGGAACCTGATTGCGTTCATTACTAGGAGTAACTTGGGTTTAAAGTCATTGTATTGTTTATCCCATACGTTTAAATTTACGCGTATTACTTAACTTTGTACATAGATATATAACGAAAATAACATCATCTTTGCACGTTGATAACAGCAGTGTCCAATCTAGGAGGGGGATCGTGCTAATTATCACTGTTTAGAAAATTGTCTTCTAAATTTGTATGGAAGGGGTGATTTTCTTTACAAAGACAAAGAAGGAAAAATGCCTTTATTTCTTCAGATGAAATTCCCCCCTTGTTTTCGGATCCTAGATTGGACACTGTAACAGTGTAGTTTGTTAATCGTTCATCAGAAGTGCGTTCAAATGACTTCGACGTTAGCTTACTATATCGAACCTACCAATCAAGTCACAGATAATCTTAAGTGGCTGTAATTTAATTGGTCGATTCACTGCTATTAGCTAACGTAATGGTTAATTAAACACACCTCACTTGTATCAATCTTTCACTTGGTTTAAATACCTTTGTCCTGTAGAATTGTCTTTTGGAAAAGGTACAGTTTGGGTTTTGTGAACAGTGTAGAACCTGATCAGCCAGTGAGTCAACACCGTTACGGAGCTTCAATAAAACCCCAAATCGCCAGACGCGACACATATCTTTAAAGTTACATGCATTTTGGACGACCTTTAAGCCGTCGACGGTACATTTACAGTAATGGCTCCATGGCGAACCCCAATGCTGCATAGCAGCTGTCAATAATAGTACACACACAATGTAGTTCTCTCCACGAAGTCAATCAAATTCAGTCAAAGTAAAAACTTGTAATAAAATAAAATGTTCTGGTATAACAATCCTCATATCGTGCGTAACGTCTGTACACAGATAAAGTGGGAAACGACTTCCCCCCAAAACATAATAGATGTAACAGTTACGATAAGTCATGAATTACTATGCTGGGAAACTATATTATATCATTATTACTATTGTTATTATTGAAATTATTATTATTATTGCTGTTGTTGTTACTATTATGTCAGGCAATCGATTATCGATTTCCCACTTGCAGACGCATTTTGGTGCATTTCTCTTTTGCAACAGAGGACTTTTGAAACCATTGTGGCAAAAAATGAATGAGCAATTTCTCCTTTTTGTCCCAATCTTTTCATCTTTATTAAACAAGTACACTTTCATTTGTATATTGTTTCAATATGTTTGCCTAATTGCTTTCAAGGATGTCTGCTGCCGCGAGATTTGTTTTATGTTTGAAAGGAATACAGATCAACACATGTGAGCCGTCCAGTAAGAAAACCAACATTATGGCCTCTGCGTAATGTTATTGAACCATATCAGCCTGCGCAGACTGATCCGGGCCGACACATTCCGTCTCAAGGGGAAAGAGGTATAGAGTAATGATTACTGAAACAGAAAATCCACAGCACGCGAAAAGTGTCTATCCGCGGGTAAGCCTGCGTGGCATGCTTATGCTGATCCGGGTCGATACTTTAAGCAGAGTCCACACTGTCGGTTTTCTCGCAGGACGGCTCATGTTATGCTCTATACTGCTTAGATGATGACGTATCTCTGATTATACTATCTCTCAACGTGATATCACGTATCATTTTCCCACATACAGAAGCTTTCTGATATATTTGCAGCAGACTATTATTAAATTATTGTTTCCAAAAAGCCGGAGAAATGGTTAATAACGAAAAAAATCCCTATTTTTCCGAAATATTTTCAACTTTATTTAATAATGGTAGAACTCCCATTTAAAGATTGTTTTCCCTGTTTTTGCCCATAAGTTTCCAAAGTCATCTACTTCAGATATGTTGCATGTGGTGGCAATGGAAATATATTTATACCACTAGATAGTCTAACGATTTGACTGTTGAAACCGATGCTGTGAAAACCGAGCCGCGCCATCCGACCAGGCTCTACAATGTTAGATATTGAAGTCTATTTCATAAGTTCCGCATTGCAAGTGTTAAATTATTCCAGATTCAAAACCTCTGATGTTTTATTCAGACATATGCCATCGATATTGAGACAGACTTGAAAAGGTTCTATCGAGGGAAAGGATAAATACAGGCCTAACTCATTTGTTTTGTTTTGTGTTTTACACCGGTTTCAACCACAGTGCCAGTCTCGATTAAAATCTAAAAATAGCATTTGACTATATATTGTCAATATATATAGTAAAATGCTATTTTTAGATTTTAAACGAGCCTGGCACCTATGGTTTCAACAGCTAAGGTCATATCACCGCGGACAGGAAATCTGTTATTGGTCCCACATCTACGGTGGCACAGAGGTGACATGTGTATGTTTTTATTTATCTCGTGCGCACGACATACTAAGTCGTGCGCACGACTTAGTAACTCGTGCGCACGAGATACTATGTCGTGCGCACGAGATAATTAAGTCGTGCGCACGACTTACTATGTCGTGCGCACGAGTTACTAAGTCGTGCGCACGAGATACTAAGTCGTGCGCACGAGATACTATGCCGTGCGCACGAGATAATTAAGTCGTGCGCACGAGTTACTAAGTCGTGCGCACGACTTAGTATGTGTGCGCACGAGATAAATAAAAACATACACATGTCACCTCTGTGCCACCGTACCTCTATGCCACCGTACACATCTTATATTAACATCGAGATAAAAC
>JASEVX010000001.1:43499668-43684668 GCA_031761405.1 Serripes groenlandicus | reverse complement strand
GGAGGTAAGAGTATAACATGTTATTTCATGAGTTCTACATTTTTAGCACACCCTAAGCATGACGTGCGAGGTGAGCTTTTGTGATCACTCGATGTACATACTTCTATTAACCCTTTCCCTCATACGACAATTCTGCAGCAGACGACTTTGAACATATTTTGTCAAAAAATAGAAAATCTCTAAATTTGAATGGATAACCTATGACTAAAAGTGGAAATCATTGTGGCAAAAGGAGAAATTGCTCTCCTTTTGTCACTATGTTTTCAAAAAGCAATCTGCTAATAGGGCGTCAGAAAGTGTCTATATGAGGGAAAGGGTTAACAATTTCCTACAAATGACTTCTACTAAACCAATGGACTGATTGTTCACATGATTTTGATGGGATTAAAAACATGTTCCTTATATGTATTTATTATAGTTACAAATCGAATTTTGCCCCTGTGGCTGGGGGAGGCTCAATAATAATGGCAGCAACAGTCTGACCATGTCTTGAACAGTATAAATAGCTAGCTAAGTGGGTTTTGCCGAATAAATTAAAATTTATTTATTTGAAGGAATGTCTTTGATGCTCTCTGAACAATTGGACCCGCCCCAGGGTCACCTATTTACAAACAGATATATAGGGGAAAACTTTGAAAATCTTCTTGTCTGAAACCAAAAGGTATAAAGCTTTGATATTTAGTGTGTATCATTCAGGGCTTCCGCTGGCGGTCGCCATTGACGCAAGGAATTTCGAAATGGCGAAAATATTTGGCGACAATATATTTCGGGAATAGCGCCACTTAATATAAACTGGTATTTTCGCTGCATATATTAACTGCAGAACGTTAATCGATAAACTGCAAGTAAACACTCGAGCGTGTATAACTTGTACACTGTCATCATGTTGTTTTTCACAGCAGGTGTCAAGTGTCCTTTAATCTCCCATAATAATCGGTAATAGGATTAACTAAGCCTGTTGATTAAAGATAGATGGGAAACATGGGACAGTGTTTAACACTTTGACCGATATGCTTGCATATTCAGAGGACATAATTTGTCAATCAAAACAATGATACATCAGCGCTTTTAAAGTTTACGGTCAAGAACGTTTGAAAACCAGTCTTTTCATCTAGATGCTTTCATATATTGCATCAATTAAAAAATAAAGCATTTATAATATTGAGATAAAAAAACAATCCTATTTATAGGACATTTTGGAATTTCTGAATGCAAACAATTCAATATTTTTGTCAGTTTAATTTGAATAATGCCTGCGTCAAACTAATCCTTTCCAAACAGATTTGTACACCAAATTCCTTAATAATTTGTCAACCATGCAAGGCTGAAGCAGTCAACTTTAACATTAAAAATATATCCTACCTAGTATCACTAGTATCACTTAAACCCCAGTTACAATTACCTTGCGATAGGTTTGCGAGTAGTTTGCAGCGAATTTCTAGCTATTTTTGGCCAGAATCCTTCGAGACTCCTCACGGGCATCAAGTTACTTTTAACTCAAAACCTCATTGCACAGTAATCGGCTGATGCCAGGCCTCACACATATCGTGCGAGCACTGGGCCAAATCTTGGCTACCCAGACAATCCAGACGCCGCTCAGAGCCCAGCCGGAAATCGGGCAGACATTGTCCGGGGACAGGCCGGCATCTGGCCAACCACCCACTGTGGCTCGCAGGTTCTCTTGGCCAGACAATCCAGACGCCGCTCAGAGCCCAGCCGGAAATCGGGCAGACATTGTCCGGGGACAGGCCAGCGTCTGGCCAACCACCCACTGTGGCTCGCAGGTTCTGAAAGCTGGCTCATCGCATCATTCATCAGATCATCCAGTCGCGCTCTTCACAGAAGGTTAACCCACAGTTTATCACAAAAGTGTCGGAATAACAGAACTACAAGATGCCCTAGAAAAGATGGGATGACTGAAGGAGAAGGAGAGTGCAGAACCCACAAGAGTGAGATTGGCAGTGAAGTGAATGAGACCATGCCTGTCCTTTTCAGCCACCAATGCACCAATAACTAAGTTGTAGCGGTAGAGTGCAAATGCCAAACTCTCCCTCAACGGGGCGACCCGATCGCTCTATGCAGGTGCCCGCAAGTGCTGTGGAGGTATCGTAAGAATGTTTGTCTTAATGCTATGTAAGTCAAGTTCGAATATGAGTCATAAAGGGTCAGCAACTACTTAGTTTGGCCAAATTGAAGGGAAATCTTGTTTACACTCTGGATATTGCTTTTTTAACTTGAGTATGTTGAAACTGTTTCAGAATGTTTGTCTTGATCAGGGTTTCCGCTGTAATTCTCCAAACACGCCAATGGCGAAAAAATAAAAAAAATGGCTGAAAAATGATTCGCCGTAAACTGTTGCTTTTTATAAACACGAAATTCCCTTTACTAAACTTCTCGATCTGGCCGTAAATCTGCATAAATCTGTGTAAAACACACAGCTGAAAACACAGTACACAACGAATCGTGTCACACACCAAGGTGCTATAAACATTGGGGTAAACAGCGTATCTTTTATCACCTACTCGTATCGGTTGTACTTTGATGTTTAATAATTGATCGAAACAACGACACACGCTGATGATTGTTTACAGTTTTCGCCTTTGATTTTATTAATACTATGTGAATCAAAACTAATTAAGTAGGTAAACAAATCATCTAGGTAGTGCCTTTATTTATTACAAAAAAGAAGAAATCGGCAATTGAAAATAAATTTCCTATTGGAATCGTGTACACAAAAACATCGTCTTTGTCAATCTTTGATCATATATCAGTGTGTTATCAGATGTTAATTGAAATTATCAAGGCCCTAATCTGCTTGAAATGAAAAATTAGTATTGATAAGTTTGACGGCGTTATTTATAAGTCGCTATAAGCGTCAAATATTTGGGTGGGTGGGGTATAATTTCTCGCCGATTGGTTAGGAAAACATTTTACGCCCGGCTTTCAAAATAAAATTAAATGAAGATAACTTCAAACAACGCATTTTAACACTTTGTATATGCTTTTCGTCTGCGGAATTTTCTTACGCACAATCTCGCATACGGCCTTAAATACATGCTTGATAGTGAATTTGTTTACGTTATTAACGCAACAGTTTACATGAGTATAAATAACACTGAATATTTTTTTTTATGAATCTTCATATTGATGGTGGTGACCAGAAACTTTTTGAATTTGCATTAGCCCATTATAAATGGAAAAACATAACAAGTAGGAGGATGAAACATGTTTAAGGGTTTTGTTTATTTTTTTATTTAGTAAAATTATTATCATTTTATGACATTTCATGCATGTATTGGTGAACCATGATGAAATAATATATATTTTTTAGCTGTATTCATACACCATATCACAACATTTAGTCAATGACAGAACACACATTGAAAGTGCTAGGTATGCTTAAAATAGTGTATATCAATACAGCTGAACAAAAAAAAAATCCCACGGAAGGGGGCTCACGAACCCTCCCCCTTGCGTAACAAAATTTTGGTTCAATGTGGCCAAAAAAATATATGGTCCAGTGGAAACCCTGCTTGATGATATGTAGGCAAAGTTTGAAAATTGGTCATGTCTGTTCAAAAACATGGTCACTAGACCAAATTGAAGAAAAATCTCGTCAACACTGTAGAAGCAATTTTTTTTTAATTTGGTAAGAAAGTCTAGTCCCAAAAAAAGATACCTGTGTTTCCGGTAACCTGACCGACCCTATTTAAAAATTCAAAATCGATCCGGAGAATAAACACTCATTCCTGATCTATTCAGGCCTCGACATTAACTTTTGAACCTTCCTGCCTTGTCGGACAAGTACTTACTTGCCCGGACTCAAATACAACTCGTCCGAATAGGGGATAGGGGATTCCGGAAAATACCTCTTCAGAAAAGTGTAAATGACGTATTGTTTAGCTCAATACTCGGGGATGAATCAATTTAGAACGAGGCAGCATAAATTATAATAGAGGGATTTCATCATGTGACATGTGTGGATGCGTTGAAAATACGTGCAAGGACTGATTTATGAACGTTTCAGGTTGTCAGTGACACATAAGATTGAGGTCCCGAATGGTTTAATCTGTGACTAAAATATTGCCTCTGGACAAATTGTAACCATTCAAATTCCAGTTTTAACTGGTCATATCGACAGACGGCCGGTTCTTTTTGAGGAATTGTGATAGGGTCCATTGTACCCTGTCAGAAAATAGTGAAGAAACGTTCGAAATTGTGAATGGAGCTGTTAATCAGTACCACTTAAATAGGGAAATAAATCTCATATATAAATTTACAACTTATGTGATTTAAAACAGTCCTTTGTCTTTTAAATGCTGCTTATGATTTGATAAATCGAATTGGTGTTATAAATAGCACTATACGCAATAACCCATAAGAGCGTGCACATCTACTATGTAAACACTTCCGGTTTACATAATTATTTTCTTTATTGATCTTTATGGCGAATTTTACAGTTTAAAGTTTTAAACTCGACAGGGTTTGATCAAATAATGAAATAAAATATTGACGTGTCAACATATTTGTCCCAGAGAGGTTTCTAACTGCCACTTGCCTGATCGGACAACTGCTGGGAAAAACAACTTGCGCGGACTCAACTGTTACTTGCTATCGGACAACTGTTAATGTTAAGCCCTTGACTATTACCGAGACTCAACACTGAATTTAGTTGTATTCTTTATTTATGCCTCTGACATCTATGTGCAACATCTACATGTACGAAAAAAAAAGAAGAAAAAAAATCCGACCTACCGACCCTATTCTTTTTCGGAATGTAACTGGAAACTGATTCTTCATGTCTTAAATGTGTATACTTGTGAGATCTTGCACTCAGGTGAGCGATATAGTGCCCGCAAGGTCCTCCTGTTTTCAAATTAGCAGTTTCATAATATTTACTATACTTGATATGATCTTTCAACTTCTTAACAATAAATTTATACATAAATATAAGCTACAATTGTTATTTCCTTTCACATGTTCCCTACTTCTCCAACCTTTCTGCAGCCCCAAGGCCATCAGCACTGTCATTGCTTTGATTTACTCTCATATCATATTCTTTATTCAGATCACTTTTTAGCTCGCCTATTCGAAGAAATAGGGGAGCTTATGTAATCACCCCGGCGATGACGTCTGTGTTGGCGTACACATTGCCAGCTTGGTCAAACCTTTGTGTGCAAGTTCTTTTCACAGACACTGTGTATGCTGTTGCTTTGAAACTTCACACACTTATTCAGGGTCATTAGGTGACCTTGTATGTCAAGTCCAATAACTCTGGAATAGATTTTGACTGAATTGGGCCCCTTTTTGGACTTAGAATTTTTGTCAAACCTTTGTGTGCAAGGCCTTTTCTCAGACAATATATAAACTGTTGCTTTGAAACTTCACACACTCATTTAGGGTCATTATATGACCCTGTATGTCAAGTCCCATAACTCTGGAATGGATTTTTACTGAATTGTGCCCTTTTTTGGACTTAGAATTTTGGTCAAACCTTTGCGTGCAAGGCCTTTTCTCAGACACTGTGTATGCTGTTGCTTTGAAACTTCACACACTTATTCAGGGTCATTAGATGACCTTGTATGTCAAGTCCCATAACTCTGGAATGGATATTGACTGAATTGTGCCCCTTTTTAGACTTATAATTTTGGTTAAACCTTTGCGTGCAAGGCCTTTTTAGCTCACCTGAGCTTTGATCAAGGTGAGTTATTGTGATCGCCCTTTGTCCGGCGTGCGTCAACTTCTTAACCTCAGTTACCCGTGGGTCAATTGGGATGAAACTTCACAGAAAGCATCCTCTCAATGACCTCACCAGATTTCCTTCAAATTTTTGGGATCCATGCAGAATTCTGGTTTCCATGGCAATGAAATGTAAAAACTTCAAAATTCTTCTTCTCCCAAACTGGTTGGCAGATTTTCAAATAATTTTGTAGAAATGTTCTGGATGACCCTTTATCAGATTCCTTCAAGCCATGTTGATTGGTCGCAAAACATGGCCGCCAGGGGGGGCGGGGCTATTTTGCCTTATATGGCTATAGTGAAAACTTAAAAAAATCTCCTCAGAAAGTGTCAGGCCGATTTTCAAATAATTTTGAAGAAATGTTCCTTGCATGACCCTCTATCAGATTCCTTCAAGCCATGTTGATTGGTCGAAAAACATGGCCGCCAGGGGGCGGGGCTATTTTGCCTTATATTGCTATAGTGAAAACTTAAAAAATCTTCTTCTCTGAAAGTGTCAGGCTGATTTTCAAATAATTTTTTACAAATATTCCTAGGGTGACCCTCTATCAGATTCCTTCAAGCCAAGTTTATTGGTCGGAAACTATGGCCGCCAGGGGGCGGGGCTTATATAGCTAAAGTGAAAACAAATTGTTATCAGGTGAGCGATCCAGGGCCATCATGGCCCTCTCGTTTCAAACACTGAGTAAGCTGTTGCTTTGAAACTTCACACACTTATTTAGGGTCACTATGTGACCCTGTATGTCAAGTCCCATAACTCTTGGAATGGATTTTGACTGAATTGTGCCCCTTTTTGGACTTAGAATTTTGGTCAAACCTTTGCGTGCAAGGCCTTTTCTCAGACACTGTGTATGCTGTTGCTTTGAAAGTTCGCACACTTATTCAGGGTCATTAGATGACCCTGTATGTGAAGTCCCATAACTCTGGAATGGATTTTGACTGAATTGGGTTCGTTTTTGGACTTAGAATTTTGGTCAAATTTACAGATTTAAAAGGCCAAAAAGGGCCTGTATGGACTTGGTTAACATATGCATGCAAGTATTGAAAAGGTGTTTTATCTTGCAATAGGTGATACTGTGTGACTTTACCTAATGCTATGACTGTTCTGAAGTAGGCCCTTATAGACGATGGCCCTTATAGGCGAGCTATATTGTCCTCCGACAACTCTTGTTTACTTTCTTTTTCACGGTTATTACCGCTATTTTTTATAAAAAAACAACCTGATCCATACTACTTGCAAACAATGCAAATCCTAATGTCATGCAGACATGAACAAAACAAAATTATAATGCGAGGACACTCAGGTAAGCAGTAAAACCCGGTCAAAATGTAGACGTAGGAAAATGCTTGCTCTTATTGAATTTAAAGAATAAATTAACTATTAAACAATCAGTGGTTCAATTTTAATTTGTTTGTGTATTAAATAACAAATTGTCTTCTATTTGAAATAATGAATTTTATTGCTGAGTCATCTGATCGATAAAAACCAAGAATGCCGAATGATGGGGGTTCATAACATACGGGGTCCTTCGTATTTCTCTATTGGAATTGACTCGATTTCAAAGATGAAAACCACACAAAATATTTGTCTTTCTGATATGAATTATCATGCTACCTTTGTATGGTTCATGCGCGAAATCTAAGGAAAGATATGAAAGTGTTCAACAATAAGTCTGTCCTTTCGTACCATAAAAGAGCGATCTATAAAGTTACCCAGATTTCGAGTGACCCGGTTTTTCACCGATACAATTTCTTCTGCGAATATTCTTCTTACTTTTTTCTTCACTTGATTATGGATTAATCTATGTCTTGTAATACGTGTGTAGGGATTAGTTACACTTCAGTTATAATGTATCAGTTGCATACAATATAATTTACACATAGTAAATTTTCATATGTCAAACAAAGACAAACAGGGCTCCTTTCAATTAATGAAAACAAACCCGCTATTCTATTCCGTTTTTTACCTCACGTTAAATATGCACAAATCCTGGTTCCCTGTTTTATTCACAATGAAAATGAAAATCGATAACCAGAGATTTGTTTACTTCTGCAAAGCTAAAAGTTAAGTACAAACGATGCAATCAGTAATTTGGGGTCGTAATTTATAGAGTTTGCGAGTTATTACTATACGTCATGCTTGTATTTTTTGGCTACATATTCAGAGTTGAAATGATTTGATGGATATATCTAATGGAGCATTTCTTTTTATTTGAACTTGCCCGCGGACAAGTCAACAGGGAAATCCTACCTGACCGACCATAAAATTACCCTTGTCGGATGACGAGTCCGGCAGTGGATTTACGCACCCCTGTTTAACAAGATAATATATTATAACAATTTTCACTTTTGTACTCATGTCTTACTATTTCTTAACTATGGTCAATTGATTTTGCTTCATTTAGTATATTGTATCATTATTTCTGTGTCATTGCTATTCTTCGGGGAGCACTGATATCTTGTTTTTAGTTCACCTGAACACAAAATGTTCAAGGCGAGTAATTTTTATCTCCCTATGACCAAGAGGTGATGTGCATATCCTAAAGGTCTTGCAATTGCATGTTACTTTACAGAGTTATGGCCCTTTTACTTATTAAGTTATGATGTAGGTCAAGGTGCTGTTTTGGGGGTATATATCATCTTCAGTGATAGTTCTTGTTGTGGTGGGAGCGACTAATCACATTGCTTTACTCCGGTGAATGATCAAGGGCCATCATGGCCCTCTTTTTCTAGAATGTTATAATATGCTCAACAATGATATTTTGTATAGTTAGCGAAGGGATTAAATTATCTTGATCTTGAATAATATCAAAATGAAATATGAAACTTGAAAAGATAAATACAGAATAGCATATTAACAGAAAAAAGTTGAATATATTTAAGAATGATTGTTTTGCCTTTTCCACATACAACACTTTAAGGAATTATTTGTAACCCTTTCTCGAATGCAACAATCTTGCAACGGGCAAAAAAGGGGAAAATGTGCAAATTAAGCAATTTATCCATTCTCTTATCCAACTTTTCAAAAGTTGACTGCTGCAGGAACGTCACAAGTGAGAAGGGTTAATCAATAATTTATCAAACTTGTAAAAGCTGTTTGTTTTGTCTAAAATCACAAATCAAAAGAGTTTTAAGATTACACTCTGCAGTCATTGATTGTTAGATTTGCATAAAATCACTTTGAGTAAAGGAAATATAATAAACATATAGGAAACAGCTTGTTATTACCAATCATCTCAGTGTTTAAGCAAATCCTGTTGTTTTGAAAGTGTTTCTGCTTCCCTGTATAGTCGGTCAGACATTATATGGATTGGAATTATACTTCAAAGTCAATTATGATTACTCATGATTAGCCTAATCATTTTCATCATGCGGACCAATTTTGACACTTCTATAGCTGATGGTTGAAAAATGGCTTTCCACTTTTGCACTAAGGGTTGCAGCGTAACAATTAACACTGAATGACAGACTTTGTCAGAATAAATGGACCAGTAGTACTAGTAACTTACCTAATATGACTTTAGTGAAAACTTCAAAATCTTCTTCTCCAAAAGTATCTGGCCAATTTAGAAATAATTTTGTAGAAATGTTCCTCAGTGAATCTGTACGAGATTACTTCAAATCACATTGCTTTACTCAGGTGACCGATCCAGGGACATGATGGCCCTCTTGTTCTAGAATGTTATAATATGCTCAACAATGATATTTTGTATAGTTAGTGAAAGGACTAAATTATCTTGATCTTGTCAGAATAAAATCTAATTCAAATATGAAACTTGAAAACATAAATACAGAATAGCATGAAAACAGAAAAATTTAACTATATTAAAGCATGATTGTTAACCCTTTTCCACATACAGCACTTTCAGGAATTATTTTTAACCATTTCTCGAATGCAACAGGCAAAAAGGGGAAAATGTGCAAATTAAGCAATATATCCATTCTACCACAATGTTTTCAAAAGTTGACTGCTGCAGGCACGTCATAATGTGTCTACAAGTGAGAAAGGGTTAATCAATAATTTAACAAACTTGTAAAAGCTGTTTGTTTTGCCTAAAATCACAAATCAAAAGAGTTTTAAGATTACACTCTGCAGTCACTGATTGCTAGATTTGTATAAAATCACTTTGAGTAAAGGAAATAGAATAAACATATAGGAAACAGATTGTAATTACCAATCATCTCAGTGTTTAAGCAAATCCTGTTGTTTTGAAAGTGTTCCTGCTTCCCTTTATAGTTGGTCAGACATTATATGTATTGGAAGTATACTTCAAAGTCAATTATGATTACTCATGATTAGCCTAATCATTTTCAACATGCACACCCATTTGACACATCTGTAGCAGATGACTTTTGAAAACATTAGCGGAAAATGTTAAATAACTTGACCAAATTCTGCCATTGCAACATTATGTTTTCAACTCGATTATATTGCCCAGAATAGATGATGAAAGTCATTGTTTGTTGGAAAGAGTTAACAATGTGCCTGACATAAATAACCTTTTCCCACATAAAAGAAATCTGGAGCTGACACTAAAACAGTTATAGAAAAAAATATTGAAAATCTTCATAAGTCAAAAGTATAATTTTGCCACAATGTTCTCAAAACTCATTTGCTTCATATTCATCCAAATTTTGTCAAGATACATCAAGTTCTCTATAAGCCAGTAATTTGAAGCCAATTCTTGAACCTTATCCCACCTAATGTGCAGAAAATGACCGCATAATGATATTAACTTAATTGAAAAACTATGCATTAAATCGTTACCATAGTTTAGCTTAGATGTTTTCAAAAAATCATCTGCTGCAAGTTTGATTGTACATATGAAGAGGGTTAACCCTTTCCCTCATACGACAATTCTGCAGCAGACGACTTTGAACATATTTTGTCAAAACATAGAAAATCTCTTTAATTGAATGGATAACCTATGACTAAAAGTGGAAAACATTGTGGCAAAAGGAGAAATTGCATGTTTTCTGCAATTTCTTCTTTTGTCACTATGTTTTCAAAAAGCTGTCTGCTGCAGAGGCGTCAGAAAGCGTCTATATGAGGGAAAGGGTTAAAGGGTTGATTGTCATACAATGCAACACATTAACACTCTATATTGGAATGTAACAAGTTTGTAAAAACTAGGAATAACCAATATCAAGATCAAAGTTACATCCAAAAACTGTTGATTGTTTGTTTGTGATCTTCTTGTGCAAACCAAAGTAACTGTTACATGTTAATTTTATTCTTAGATTGGCATAAATGAAATGTATGAAATTAAACCAATTAACCACTAAAAGACACATTCTAGCGCATTTGCAGCAGACAACTTTGTTCAATATTTATACTTTCATTTATATTTTTCAAATTGTTACCTAGATGTTTTTTTAAGTCATCTCTCATATCTAAATGAATCAAAGAACTCGGCATAAAAATGAGAAATTTATTGAGAGTCCAGTTCTAACATCAAAGCTGAAATTAAATCCTGTGTTATCCTGTGTAATCTACATTTTCTGGTTATTTAACCCTTACAACATACAACAAATCTGCAGCAGATGATTTTGAAAACATTTATACAACAACAAGGAAAATCTCTATAAATGAAAGGTTGATAAGTTTTGAGCAATTTCTCCTGTTGCCACAATGTTTTCAAAAGTCCATTTTTTTTAAAAATAACCCTTTTTTTATGCAGAATTTAGGGGTCCGGTCTGTCAAGCATGGCTTTATCAATAATTGCAGCTGTCTCAAAACAACTGAACATTATCATTTTCCAAAAGGAGAGAATCTCGGTGGAGAAATGGTATAAAGCGTCTGCTTGGTGTGCTGGACGTCCCGGGTTCAATCCAGTAATGACTCCCTCCAAAATGATCAGAGCACTACTACTTTGACTACCCTATCATTTTGGTCGAGGGGATTTTGACTACTATGCCATTTTCAGAGTGAGGGATTTTAATGAGGGGATTTTGACATACACTCCTACTGACTCGTTGGTGTCAGGATAAAAGGACAAGTAGTACAAGGAACGGACACAGGAAACATCGTGATATGACTGAAATATTGTTGAAAGCGATGTTAAACAAAGAAATACCTTTCCAATAGGATTTCACAAAGCATACCATAAAACCTCATGCATCCCTTTCCCTCATACAACAATTCTGCAGCAGACGACTTTGAACATATTTTGTCAAAAAAAAGAAAATCTCTGTAATTGAATGGATAACCTATGAACTAAAAGTGGAAAACATTGTGGCAAAAGGAGAAATTGCACGTTTTGAGCAATTTCCTCTTTTGTCACTATGTTTTCAAAAAGCCGTCTGCTGCAGAGGCATCGGAAAGCTTTATCCCTTTCCCTCATATAAACGCTTTCGGTTATCAATTCAATTCTGGAGATTTTCTATGTTTTGACAAAAAAAAGTCGTCGAATTGTCGTATGAGGGAAAGGGTTAAATCATTATATTACTTTCATGTAATTCATTACTAAAATTAGCATAAAATATACATTTTACATTTTCAAATCTGTAATTCCTATATTTATACCAACAAGTGTCTGGGTTTTTTTGAGACAAGGACTTTTTTGCACTACTATATAGGAAATATAGAAAAAAAATTCAATATACATGTACTTTTTTTGACATCATAATTATACAGTTAACAACTTTGAACCCGAAATGGTGTTCACTGTTCAGTAATTGAGAGCTATATAATGAGATATTTGAATAATTCATTGCTGATATTGTAATAATACATTTACAATAGGGACTGATTCCAGTCTAGATTTCGATGAGTGTCTTCTGGATTCGCCAACTTTAGCAATTGGCTACGATGAGCCTCTCACTACAAACAACATTAGGGCAAAAGGAGAAATGCCTCACACAATGTTTTCAATTATATTAACTTTTTTTTTCATTTAGTAATTTTGTATATATATACAATTATTTGTAAAGAGCTTTTTCATACTTTTGTCTAGATATTTTCTTAATTCACCTCTAAAGATTTTTTTGAAGTTTGAATACTGTTAAAAATGACGAGGAAAATAAAGAATATTTATGTTAAATATCATTTTAAAGCAGTATAGAAAGCATTGTGAGAAAAGGGGAAATATGGGTAACAAATAGTGCAGGCAAGATCAGACAAAACTGATGTACATTCTGATCTTTATTGGTAGTCAAAGGTTTGTTCTATATTGTGAAGCATATTAAGGTGTAATTATTCTCCTTTCCCTGTTGTATAATTACCAGTTTGCTCTGTTTCCAATAATGTACATCCAAAATTCAGCCCTGCTATAAATTGGCATTGCTCCCTGTTTTTATTTGATAAAACGTCCTATACCATGTAATATTGAGCTGATTTTAGCAGCATTAGGAAGGGTTGCTTAGTGACGGGAGAATACAAGCCTAAATGTTGCCATGGTAATGTCCCAGAAGTCAATTTGATGAATAAGAATGCTTCTGCTAGAGAGAAAGTGTGTATTGCATTATCCTCTGTACTTCCCCTATCTGGACTCTTTTTGATTTGTTTTCCTTCGGCTTGAAATTTTGGGAAATTTTAGATGTTGCCTTATGTTACGTAACAAAACATTTATTGAAAAATAAAAGATGTGTTTCACTGCTAAGTTTAAACAAAAGCTTAGTTACTATTTTCATCTGAAGTCTTTCCCACATACAACAAATCAGCAGTGGACAAATTTGAATACAACTCAAAAATATACTGAAAATCTCTGTAAATGAAAGTATAAGAGTTTTTAGCTCACCTGAGCATGAATTGCTCAAGGTGAGTTGTTGTGATCGCCGTATGTCCACCTTTTCCTCAGTAACCAGTGTATTTCATTCAATTTGGATGAAACTTCACAGCAACCTTCATCTCAATGTACTCTCCAGAGTTCCTTCAAAACTGTTGGATCCATGCAGAATTCTGGTTTCCATGGCAACCAAACGAAAACAACTTTAAAATTCTTCTTCTCACAAAATGGTTGGCCGATTTTCAATAATTTTGTAGAAATGTTCCTTGGGTGACCTCTATCAGATAGCTTCAAGCCATGTTGATTGGTAAAAAAACATGGCCGCCAGGGCTATAGTTAAAACTTGAAAAATCTTCTTCTCCCAAAGTGTCTGACCGATTGTTCCTTTGATGGCCATCTTTGAGTTTCCATCCAGCCATGTTGATTGGTAAAACAAACATGGCTGCCACAAGCAGACAGAGGCTGTTTTGCCTTATATGGCTAAAGTGAACAAAATCTCCTCCAAATTGATTTGACGGACAACATAGGGTTGGGTTGTCTCACCTTGTGACAGTGGAGCACTACTGGTCCTTTAGGGCCTCTAGTTTGGCCTCAAATTAGTTATTATGCTTGGCATTATGAATCGCATGGAATAATTCAGGTGAGCGATCCAGGACAATCATGGCCCTCTAGTTTAAATGTGTCTGCTTGTAGAAAGGGGTTTATATCCAGTTCTGTGTATCATGTATAGATCAGTTTATTCCACTCCTGATGCAGACATCAACTTTAATCTGTTGACAGTTATATAATTGTAAATTATCTGCTCCTAACATATTCAAGGAAAAGCATTGTGACTGTTGATAGAATGTCAAAAAGTACTCATTAATGATTTAAACCCTTTCCCTCCTACAGGAAATATGCAACAGATGACATGGGAAAACATGAAGGAAAACACATTAAAATTCTCTTTAAAAGAAAGTATAATTTTCGAATTCAAATGAAAATATTATGGTAAATGATGTAATTTTCATAATGAGCAATTTCATCTTTTGAGACAGTTTTCAAAATTAGTCAGCTGGAGATGCGTCAACTAGTGGGAAATAGTTAAGATAGAGAGTACTTAGAAAACATGAAGGAGAAATTGCTTATACATGTATAATGAACAATAACTTCTTCAGGGAAGGTTCAAGTGATTGATTTGGTTAAACCCTTTCCATATTGCGAATGCATTTGAATGCATTTCCAGCAGACGACTTTTGTAAACATTGTGGCAAAAGGAGAAATAAAGAGCAATTTCTCCTTTTGTCAGACTGTTCCCTCTTTTAGTTTTGAAATTATACTCTCATAGTTTTGCCTTGATGTTTTCAAAATCTTTTCAGTTATGATTTTTTTTTAGGTTCAAAACGTTTTTTAAGTTGATTTGGTGTATATCAAAAAGGGTCATTATTGTAACGTGTGAGCATGAAACTTTTATTTCTGATTTGCTGTTTGTTTTAAAAATGATATTACTGGATTTCTCCTCCTCTGTTTACAAATGTCTGTCAGGTTATAGGGTCATACGAAAGACTTTAACCGTTTCCCTCATACAACATTTCTGCAGCAGACGACTTTAAACGTATTTTGTCAAAAAATGGAAAATCTCTATAATTGAATGGATAACCTATGACAAAAAGTGGAAAACATTGTGGCAAAAGGAGAAATTGCACGTTTTGTGCAATTTCTTCTTTTGTCACAATGTTTTTCAAAAAGCTGTCTGCTGCAGAGCCGTCAGAAAGCGTCTATATGTGGGAAAGGTAGTAAAGGCTTCCTTCCTTGGTGCTCAGGGTTGCAGCATGGCATAACAACTGATGCATAGGTGTCGGGATAAATAATACTGGAAGAACTGGTAAATTAACCAATAAACGCCATGATGTAACTTAAAAAACTATACAAATGTATAGAAAAAACTGTTGAAAGTAGAGTCAAAGTTTCAAACAAATAAACTTTAATTAAACCCTATCCCATCTGCATTTGACAACTTGAACTATTGTGGCAGAAAGAGAAAGTGCTCAAATATAACAGTACTTAAATGGTCTTTGATGGCTTAGCAGTAGAAGACTGTTGAACATGATGTGGGAACAGGAGCAATTGCCCTTTCCCTCATACGAAAAATCTGCAGCAGACGGCTTTGAACATATTTTGTCAAAAAATTGAAAATCTCTATAATTGAATGGATAGCCTATGATTAAAAGTGGAAAACATTGTGTCAAAAGGAGAGATTGCTTGTTTTGAGCAATTTCTTTTTTGTCACTATGTTTTCAAAAACCCGTCTGCTGCAGAGGCGTCAGAAAGCGTCTATATGAGGGAAAGGGTTAAAGCAAACAATACTCCTTTTCCCACTATTTTTTCACCTCACCAGGTATCAAAGTTATTCTTCAAATATAGAAAAGTCAAAGAAATGAGTGTAAATAATATGCATTAGCTTCTTTTCTTGTGAAACTAAGTTTTTCATTTTATTATAAGTTATAAATGCCCAGAGTTAGATATTAATAGATAAAAGAAGTTTGTTATCCCCCCCCAAAAAAAACCTTTGAGAAACAATAACATGGAAATTACAGACACGGGATAGGAAACAATTGATTTTTCGGCATATCCCCTCCATTTCTACAAAATCTCCATGCAGCAGCTGGCTCTTTTGCCTGTGGTATCTATGGCAACGTATTGAGCATATATTCTTATTTAAATGAGAAAATCAACTCATATTGAGGGGGATAAAATCGGGACGTTTCTACTCCGGCTGTTACTTGGTTGACAATATCTGAAAAATTATTATGTGTATGTTTCCATGGAGATATGACAGTTATGAAAGTTTAAGATAGATCTGTTTATATACACTGTACACCCTCAGGGGAAATTGACAAGTGTAACTAAGATGTCCTCCATGTTTCGGGAGGATGTACATGAATAAAAACCTTGTGAAGCGGAAACTTGGTTAACTTAAATGCTTAACAAGTAAGTATGACTTGTTTGCTACATACCACTGCGCATGATGAATAATGTCAACCTCGTCTTCTTAGTCTTTTATTTTGAAAAAACCTGGTCAAAAGTAGAGAACATCACTTAATTATTAAAGAATAATTATTGATTTGAGTTGAAAAACGTTGTTGCAAAAGAGAAAACCTCATAATAAGCAGTTACTACTTTTACAACAGTTCAAAAGTTGTTTGCTGCAATGGCTCTAAAAATTGTATGCATGTTGGAAACTTTTTGTCATCTGCAACTTAACTTCTCGTGTAATTGTTAATTTTTATTCATAAGAGTAAATTTAAAGCTTTATGAACGTTGATATATAAATATGATTGCATGTTGTTATCAATTCTTTTATTTCATCCCTTTACCTTATGCATATTTCATTTGGATGTACTTCATTCATCTTTATTAAACCTTTCCCCGATACAGAAGTCATTTGATGCCTGTCTATCAGACATCTTAATAAAATACTGTTGGAAGAGGAGTCTCAATTACTAATTGTGAGAAATCATTTAACCCTTTCCCTTATATAGACGCTTTCTGACGCCTCTGCAGCAGACGGCTATTTGAAAACATAGTGACAAAAGAAGAAATTGCACAAAACGTGCAATTTCTCCTTTTGCCACAATGTTTTCCACTTTTAGTCATAGGTTATCCATTCAATTATGGAGATCTTCTATGTTTTGACAAAATACGTTCAAAATCGTCTGCTGCAAAATTGTCGTATGAGGGAAAGGGTTAAGTTTAAAAATACATGAATTAATTAGTTTATATTTTCATACATGTAGACACATTTTGTTTGATGCTGTTGCAGATGCCTTGTTAAAACATTGTGGCAAAAGTAGAAATTGCTCATGATAATTGAATTGAGTTGAAAACATTTTGGTAAGTGTCAGAAACAGTATAATTCGATGTAAAATAATTGAATATAATTGAAAGCATTGTTGCAAAGTTGAATACTTCTCCTTTTTAGCTCTACTGGCCAAAGGCCAGAAGGGCTTATGTCGTGGCGATTTGTCCGTCGTCCGTGCGTGCGTGCGTCCGTAAACAATTTCTTGTTAACACGATACAGTCTTTACTTTTGATTGTATCTCAACCAAACTTATACAGTAGTTAGATATCCATGAGAGCTCGGTTCCTTTCGAAAACCAGCCAGATCCGCCCATGCATGACTGGATTATGGCCCTTGAAATGGTCAAAATTGCTATAAAAGAGCTTGTTAACACGATACAGTCTTCACTTTTGATTGTATCTCAACCAAACTTATACAGTAGTTAGATATCCATGAGAGCTTGGTTCCTTTCGAAAACCAGCCAGATCCGCCCATGCAAGACTGGATTATGGCCCTTGAAATTGTCCAAATTGCTATAATTGAGCATGTGAACACAAAAGAGGCTCCATTTACTATCTGATCTTCACCAAACTTAGATAGTAGTTAAATACTGATTAGAGCTTGGTTCCTTTTGAAAACCAGCCAGATCTGCCAATGCAAGACTGGATTATGGCCCATGAAATTGTAAAAATTACTATAATACAGCTTGTGAAAACAAAAGAGCCCCCATTTACTATCCGATCTTCACCATACATACATGCTCTGGATTGAAAATGACCAAAGAACCATACCAGTAGAGCATAGGCCCTCATGGGCCTCTTGTTTTCACATGCAGATACATTTGACAACCCTGCAGAGGAAATGTTTTGAAAACATTGTTGCAAAGGGGAATACTTCTCCTTTTTCCTCATGCGGATACATTTGACAACCCTGCAGATGAAATGTTTTGAAAATATAATGACGAGGAGAAATTAATCACAAATAATACAATATTTTCAACTATTCAATAATGATACTTTCATTTACAGAGATTAATAACTTAGTTTTCCTTTGATTCTTTTAAAATCTTCTATTGCAGATCATCCCTCCCACATACAATTTTTTTGGCAGCAGATGACTTTAAATATTTATTGACAAAACATGAAAAATATCCATGAATGGGAGTTTGATAATTAAATGGAAGTGAAAACATTCTGGCAAAAATAGAAATTGCTTGATTTGAGCAATTTCTTCTTTTGCCACAATGTTTTCAAAAGTCATCTGCTGCAGATGCGTCAGAAAGCTTCTGGAGGTGGGAAAGGGTTTCACCTGGTTTAAAACATCTATTTTATTTATGGTTTGGGGGCAAACACAAAATGGTTGTTTTACAAAATGTAGATTTTTAATTTAATATTTAAGTTGCAGAGCCCAGGGCTAATGGTGAATTATTAATGAATTGTTTCTGTCACTCTGTTCCTCTCCAACTTATGATAAAACAAGCAGACATAAGTAGTAGATAACCTTCAAAATGTCTTGAGTACCGTAAACAAAAGAAAATTATCTGTATATGAATGTATCATGTATTGATTAAGAATTGAAAACATTGTAAACAAATGGGGAAATTGCTCATTATGGGCAAGTTTTTCTTTTGCCAAAATACTTTCTAAAGTTATGTGCTGCAGATGTGTCAAAATGCATCTACATGTGGGAAAGGGTTAACCCTTTCCCCCATGTAGATGCTTTTTGATGCCTCTGCAGCAGTTGCTTTTTGAAAACATAGTGACAAAAGAAGAAATTGCTCGTTTTGAGAATTTTCTCCTTTTGCCACAATGTTTTCCATTTTTAGCTCGACTTTTGAAAAAACAAGAGCTATTGTCATGACCCTGGCGGCGGCGGCGTGGTCGTCCGGTTAAGGTTTTTTGTTCAGCTCAGCTTTTTTTCTGTTTTCTATCAGTCGAGCATCTGTGCCGTACGCTGTGCTCTTGTTAGTCATAGGTTATCCATTCAATTATAGTTTATAGAGTTTTTCCATTTTGTTTACAAAATATATGTTCAAAGTCGTCTGCTGCAGAATTGTTGTATGAGGGAAAGGGTTAGGCTGAACTCAAGATATGAGGAGTTCATCTTTTTTACTCCTTTCCCATATACAACAAATCTGCAGCAGACGACATATTTCAATAAATGAAAGTTAAAGTTATTGAATAGGGTTGAAAACATTGTGGCAAAAGGAGAAATTGATCCTTAATCATTTGCTGGTGATGGGTCAAAATGCGTCAGGAAGTGGGAAGGTGTTACTAATAGTTCTTTATTAAATCATCATACCCTGTGTTGTAGTTGCTCATTACAGGTTTTCATGATGAGAAACTGGTATGGCCTAACCTGCTCCCATGCCGCAAACAACTTTTAAAAACTTTGTCTCCAACAGAGAAATTGCTCATTATAATAAGTGTTTTCTTCTTTTTCCACAATGTTTTCATCTCTATTCAAAAGTTAAACTTGCATTTATGGAGATTTGCTATATATTTGCCTAAATGCTTTTTAAGTAACCATCTTCAGCTTTTCTGTTTGTGGGAAAGGGTAAATAGGATTAAAGGTGTCATTTCATAAAGTATTCTGTTGGAAAATTTGTCTAGAGTTTTGTTTTCTGAAGGAAAACATTTATACCATTCCATATCAATTTTTTATGTCTTTGAAAATACTCAGACCTCTTTTTCTCTTTTATATTTTCTTTGAGGTTGGCATGACAATTATTTTGATGTTGAGATGTTTTTACCCTTTCCAATACGGATATGCAATTTAAACATTGTCTTCTGTAGTATGTCGGAAAGGGATATAAGATGTTCTAGCAGTTAATTGTTCATAACTTTCTTGCTTTTTAATCACAATTAGTGGAGGCTTACAGTCGAAAGCTTCAACCCTCTACCTGATACTATGACAGTAGACAATTTTGAAAATATCGTGGGAACTGGAGAAATTAATCATTTTAATCAATTTATCTGTTTTCTCCCACAATGTTTTCAACTAGAAATCTAATTTAAATTATCCTGTTTTCAAGATAAGACCTTTTTCCTCATACAACAAATCTGCAGCAGATGACTTTAAAAACATCTTGAAAAGCTCATGGAAATCTCTATAAGGGATTGTATAATTACTGAAAAAAGTTGAAATCATTTCGCCAAAGAAGAAGTTGCTTGTTGTCCCCCGCTTTAGCGAAAGCGTGGGGACTATTAGTTCTCATTCGTCAGTCAGTCCGTCAGTCCGTCCGTCACGCTGTCACAAAAACTTTAACCTTGGTCATAACTTCTGAACCGTAATAGGTACTGCTTTCATATTTCACAAGTGTATTCCTTGTGACAACCCCTTTCCATCAATACCAATTTTTTTGACCTTGTGACCTTGACCCTGGCGGGGGACCAGAATTCTCTGAATTTGCTTGTTTAGATTAAAATCTCCTTTTGTCACAATGTTTTCAAAACTCTTCTGCTGCAGAGGCCTTCAAATCCATCTTGATAAGAAGGGTCTGTCTAAGCAGCGAATCCCTATAAGGAACAATTAGTCTTTTCCAGCAATAGTTTCAACTAACTCAATATTTAAACTTTCCATAGTTTTGCCAAAATGTTTTCAAAGTCGTCTGCTGATTTGCTGTATGTGGGAAAGTGTTAATAACCCTTTACCTCATAGGACAATTCTCTATAATTGAATGGAATTAACCTATGACTAAAAGTGGTAAACATTGTGTCAAAAGGATAAATTGCTCGATTTGACACTATGTTTTCAAAAAGCTGTCTGCTGCAGAGGCGTCAGAAAGCGTCTATATGAGGGAAAGGGTTAATGAGCACTAATATCACTGTGTTTAATTGTAATATAAATCTAAGAAAAATGTTACAAAAAAGTTGTCCTGCTGCAAACTTTGTTAAGATTCTACAGTTGTCTACTGTCTAGTGGGTTAAAGTGATAATCACCAATCATGGTGGGCTTTTGTTACATTTCAATGAAAGCGGAAACCCTTTTGTAACCCTATGTATTTCATAAGAATGTTCACTGTGGGAAGTCCCTACTCTTCCACTTTTTCAAAAACTGACAAATATTTCAACACTGCCTTTGAAAACATCTGAACCAAAAACATGGACAATCTCTTTAGATGAAAGTATAATGATTGAATGGAGTTGAATTAAATGTAGCAAAAGGCAGTATTGTTTTCTATCAGCACTTTCTCCTTTTGCCACAATAGTTTCAAAGTGGTTTGCTTCAGATGTGTCAAGTAGGGTATATGCGTATGAGTTAATGATATATTCATAATATAAATTTTGCCTTCATACTAACTCTGCAGCACATGTAGGAAAGCATTGATAGAAGAGCAGAAATTCCTACTTGCATCAGTGCATTCTCCCTTTCACATAATGTTTTCAACTGTTGACCCTTTCCCACAATGTTTTCAACTGTTGACCCTTTCCCACAATGTTTTCAACTGATAACCCTTTCCCACATATGACACATCTGCAGCAGTTGACTTTGAAAACAACTAGAAAAAGCTTTGGAAAATCTCTGAAAATGAAGGTAGAATTACTAAACAGTTAAAACCTTTGTGGCAAAAGAAGAAATTGCTTGTCTTGAGCAGGAATCCGCTGTGGTCGAGTGGTTAGCGTCGGGGATTTCGAAACCGGGTGTCTCGGGTTCGATCCCCAGTCGCGGCACTACGGTCATGGTGGAGTGCCCTTTGGCAAGGCACATTTTCTAGCCTAGTACTGGTTTGTTTACCCAGGGATCATGAATAATTAAATTTAATTGCGCGCTATATGACCTTAGCTGTCGATGCGCCATAAAACAATATACATTCATTCATTCATTGTCTTGAGCAATTTCTCCTCTTGTCACAATGTTTTCAAAAGTTGTCTGCTGCAGAGGCGTTAGAAAGCGTCTATATGTGGGAAAGGGTTAAATGTTGAAC
This sequence comes from Serripes groenlandicus, assembly GCA_031761405.1. Lineage (NCBI taxonomy): Eukaryota > Metazoa > Mollusca > Bivalvia > Cardiida > Cardiidae > Serripes > Serripes groenlandicus. The sequence continues at coordinate 43,662,455 of JASEVX010000001.1, read as the reverse complement.
CACGATTCTGTTATATATTGTATACCTGATGTGATGGATTGTATACCTGATGTGATGGTTGTCTGCTTTGTAAACCCTTTCATACATACAACAAATCTGCAGCAGATGACTTTGAAAACGTCTAAGCAAAAGCACAGATAATCCCTTTAAATGAAAGAACAATAATTGAATCGAGTTGAAAACATGGTGGCAAAAGGAGAAATTGCTCATTTTGTACAATTTCCTCTTTTGTCGCCATGTTTAAAAAAAACTGTCTGCTGTAGAGGCGTCAGAAAGCATCTATATGAGGGGAAGAGTTAAACCTCTTAGACAATAGAATGGAATACCTGGATAATTTGAATTATTATTCTGACAAACTAGATCACATTGTAGAAGTCAAACAATTGCTTATTCAGGCATTTTTCTTTTTCGCAATGTTTTCAAAAGTAATACTATGTTGCAGAACTTTTAAGCCTTTACCTTATGCTGTCGCATCTGCAGCAGATGATATTTTATAAACATTTTGGCAAAATTACAAATCACTTAGAAACAATTTCACCTTTTGTGACAATGTGTTCAATGATTATATTTCCTTAGTGACACAATTGTATTTTGTCATCTGCTGCCAATTTGGTGTATGATGGAAAGGGGGTGGTTAAACTAGATAGTTCTTACAAACAATACTGTCACAGCGTCTTCAAAAGTGAAGGGTTAAAACATTTCCAGAAGAGATTTGTACAGGAAAATAGCCTGCAATTTTCTGTCTGTGAAAATATCCAATGATTTAACAGTTGTTGACATCATTTCCAGGATGAAATACTTATTTTTATGATCTTTTTCAAATGACAATGGCCACATTGGTGAAGTTCTAGGATCATCAGCCTTGAGAGGGTGAATGCACTGCAACCAGGGTTTGATCCCAGCTTTGGTCAGTGGGTAATGCAGTATGACCTCGTGTGCTTGTGTCAGGATAGAAAATACTAGGCCCAAAAACTTGTGTGCTTGTGTCGGGATAGAATGAATTTATGAATGTATATTGTTTTATGGCGCATCGACAGCTAAGGTCATTTAGCGCGCAATTAAATTTTAATTATTCATGATCCCTGGGTAAACAAACCAGTACTAGGCTAGAAAATGTGCCTTGCCCAAGGGCACTCCACCATGACCGTAGTGCCGTGACTAGGGATCTCGAAATCCCCGACGCCAACCACTCGACAACAGCACCTTCAGGATAGAAAATACTAGGCCCAAAAACGTGTGTGCTTGTGTCAGGATAGAAAATACTAGGCCCAAAAACTTGTGTGCTTGTGTCAGGATAGAAAATACTAGGCCCAAAAACTTGTGTGCTTGTGTCAGGATAGAAAATACTAGGCCCAAAAACTTGTGTGCTTGTGTCAGGATAGAAAATACTAGGCCCAAAAACTTGTGTGCTTGTGTCAGGATAGAAAATACTAGGCCCAAAAACTTGTGTGCTTGTGTCTGGATAGAAAATACTAGGCCCAAAAACTTGTGTGCTTGTGTCAGGATAGAAAATACTAGGCCCAAAAACTTTAACAGCAATTCTGAGTGTACCCAGAATGCTTTAGTATCTGATTGCTAAGATAAAAATTCATTCTCCAAATTTTACCATTTTTTTTAGCACAGCCAGCAGTTTTATAGTTTCTTAAGTTTATCATGGAAAAGTGTTGAAAAGTGGAAATTGCCCCCTAGGCTACTTTGGATGTCAACATTGTCAGGATAAAGGTTATGGTAGTACTGGTAATTTTACCAGGAAATGCCTTGCTATAAAGCCTCATTCTCACTGTCCCTGTTCTGGTCAAGGTATCTCGCGTTGAAAAATATCCGATATATATCGAAATGTTCTGGGACATTTTTTACTCAAAAAAAGATTGCATTCTCACATTCCCAGAGAGCTCCCTGGATAGTCTTGGTTAGTTCCCAATTTTGGCACAGTTCACTTAATGTGTCGCACTGGCTAGTTTCCTCGTCCATCCATGTGACCCAGGTCGTGTCCCGGTGGTTGCTGGTGGAGACCCGGTAGCACCCCGGTGGTCTGGAGTGCCTGAAGTACTCTTGGCCACTTTCACAGTAGAGACCCGGCCCTGCACATGCGTATAACTTCTTTGTGCCTGATCATGCCGGTCCCAGGATATTTCTCCATTTGACCTGGTTATATTAAACATTTTAAAACATACAGAACAGACTGCTGGATCGAGCCAGAACATCAGGATTATTACGGATCATCTCGAAATTCTCGAAATTCTAATGTGTGGTCGTGGTGTCTCCCAAAACCTCATATGGGGCGTTTTGGCCCCAATCCAGGATAGTGATAATACAGCTTAAGTGAAGTACTGTGGAAATCTGCATAAAAACATTGTTTAAACGAACAGTAGAAGTTTTGACTGATTTTTAGGGATGTCGACTTCAGAAGCATCAAATGTCATTTAGTTCAAGGACAAGATTAACCCTTTCCCAGATACTAATTATTGAATCGAGTTACTAACTGAAGCAAAAGGAGTAATTGCTCATTATGAGTAAATTCTACTTTTTATGCCCCGGCATACGAGGTATGAGGGGCATATAGTTTTCCGGTCTGTTAGTCCGTCCGTCCCGCTCAGGTTAAAGTTTTTGGTCAAGTTAGATTTTAGTGAACCTGATGTCCTATCATTATGAAACTTCACACAAATGACAATCAACATATCATTGTTTAAAAAATTGTATCAATTTGAGGTTGGACCAACTGTTCATCCGTCTGTTCGTCTGTCTGTTCGTCCATTCCATTCTCAGGTTAAAGTTTTTGGTCAAGTTAGATTTTAGTGAACCTGATGTCCTATCATTATGAAACTTCACACAAATGACAATCAACATATCATTGTTTAAAAAATTGTATCAATTTGAGGTTGGACCAACTGTTCGTCCGTCCGTTTTAAAATATAGTTAACAACCGGGGCATCCGTGTTCCATGGACACATTTTCTTGTTTCACAATGTTTTCAATAGTTTCTGCTGAAAATGTGGGAAAGGGTTAAGTTGGAAAACATAATGGATAAGAAGAAATTAAATGTTTTGTGTAATTTTTTTCTTCCCCACAATTGTTCTATATTTCCTTATTGAGATTGTATACACAGTTATACATGTAATTTCATTATTTTATGCTGCCATTGTTTCCTCACATATTTTTTATGCAGGTGGCTATGAAACTGTCACAGGGCAAGTAGTTAAAGATAAATTATATTCAGTTTGCATGGTCACTTGTTCAATGGGTCACACATGCAAAAATGAAATAGATTTTGTTATCAGATTGGTCGGATCGCTTACAATTAAACGACAATCGAAGTGGATACAGTGGCGGGTTTTACAGCTCAAATTACGCGCAAAACCTGGCTAATGGGTACATTGATTGCTTTTCAATGAAGTTCAATGATTTTGACATAAAACTTTAAAAAGTGTTAATATTTTAATCTCAGGATCTCACAGGTTTGATTTTTTCATATCTTTGTTGATCTTTTACCTTAAAAACTGACTCGGATAAAATATGTAATCTTTGAAAAGCTTATAGTATACAATATACAGAGTTGAAAACATTTAATATCGGAAAAGGAGAAATACCTCATTGTAAACAATTCTTCCCTTTCTCGCAATTTTTTCCAAAAGTCGTCTGCTGCCTAGGCATCAAACATTTTGTGTATCTACAAAAGGGTTAATGAATTTTTGCAGCCAACTTGTAATCAGAGCGTCCATCATACTGTTCAATAAAGATTTCTGAAATGCTCAGAAGTATCATATCGGGTAAATGGTAGGGATTAACACTTGTTAAAACATAGTGGCAAAAACCTGAAAAAATCTCCATGAAAGATAGCTTAATTGTTAAATAAAGTTTAAAACATTGTTACCAAAGGACAATTGCTCATCATGAGCAATTTCACCTTTGGCCACAATGTTTTCAAAAGTTGTCGGCTGCTAATTTGCATCAAAATGCGTCTGCGTTCATTATTTTTGAAAATATTTTTGCCTTAATGTTACCAAAGATTGGTTGTATGTCAGAAGGGGCAATCAATTATGATAAAATGTATGACATTTTCTACAGTCATGGTGCATATTTTATTGCATGAAGCCATTTAACTTTCTTACCTTTTGCTGGTTAACCCTTTCCCTCATACGACAATTCTGCAGCAGACGACTTTGAACATATTTCGTCAAAACATAGGTTATCCATTATAAAAAGTGGAAAACATTGTGGCAAAAGGAGAAATTGCACGTTTTGTCCAATTTCTTCTTTTGTCACTATGTTGTCAAAACGCCGTCTGCTGCAGAGGCGTCAGAAAGCGTCTATATGAGGGAAAGGGTTAAAATTTCAAAAGTGGTACATGTATTATGATTTTTAGCTCGACTTTTGAAAAAACGAAAGCTATTGTCATGACCCTGGCGTCGTCGTCGGCGGCGTGGTCGTCCGGTTAAGGTTTTCTGTATCAGTCGAGCGTCTGTGCCGTACACGTTGCTCTTGTTATGTTTTGGCACTTTTATACCTTTCCCTCATATAGACCCTTGTTGACGCCTCTGCTGCAGACGACTTTTGAAAACACTGACGAAAGGAGAAATTGCTCAAAGCGAGCAATTTCTCCTTTTGCCACAATGTTTTCAACTTTTTGGGGTAACTATACCTTCATTTAAAAAGATTTTCCATAGTTTTGCCCTGATGTTTTCAAAGTCGTCTGCAGCAGATTTTTTGTGATTTGTGGGAAAGGGTTAAATTTCAAAATTGGTATTATGATATTAAGTTTTGACACTTATATATGAGAAATTAGAGCTGCAGGATACTGGTCAGTCTGTTACAACTGAATGCCAAGGCCAGGTATGACATGTCATTATAAGTTAACAATAGTCCCTTATCATCAAGCTTGTATATCCCTTTCCCACTTACAAAGGCTTTCAGACGCCTCTATTACATAGGCCATTTGAAAACAGTGTGGCAAAAGGAGATGAGCAATTTCTTCTTTTGCCTCACTGTTTTCAACTGTATTCAATAATTAAACTTTTATTTACGGACAGTTTCCATATTTTTGTGAGAATGTTAAAAAAGGCGTCTGCTGCAGATTTGTTGTATGTGGAAAAAGGGATATCATGACAGGCAAGCCACAGTTAATCTTAATCCTTCTCCACACAGATATTTTCTGACACCACTGACTTCAGAACATTCTGGTAAAAGCAGAAGTTTTCATAATGAGCCATTTCTCCCTTTGCCACAATGTTTTCAACTTGATTCAATAATATAGGGATAATACACATTTTGGAGGGCGTGAACATCTGCGGACGCCCGCAAAATGTGTTTATGCCCGAGTGCGAAGCACGAGGGCATAAACACATTTAAGGGCGTCCGCAGATGTTCACGCCCGAGAAAATGTGTATTTTCGCTATTATTGCATAAAATAAGAGCAAACATCCAACATACAGTCCGCTGTAACGTTCAGTTGTACGATAACCGCCGATGAACATGACCCGATAACGCATGTGACGTCATAAACACATGTGACGTCATAAAGTAAACAAGTAATGTTTTACATATCCACGAACCGGGCCTACATCAAGGTTGTCATCGCTGACTCGACACGGGTCGAATTAAATAAATGGTTTTGGATTATTTTATGCTCTTTAACTGTGAATCTAGTGCATGTTACCGATTATCGAGTTAAAGAAGCTGATGTTATTGTTAACCCAACAAATTGCTCCTATTCTAGGGGAGATGCAGCGTCCATGTTTTGTTAAGTAACGGTGCCCGGGTAATGCATATGTAAAACATCTAACCGGTCTGAAACGGCACGTACGCGCGAGAATCGCTTTGTTTATACACGTTTTCTCGCCGTTTACGCCCGGCTTTTGCAATGTTTCTGTATCCCTTAAGCGGGCCTAAAACATAGATTTTATGCAATAATAATTGTTATTTCATTTCAAGTGAGTTCTAATTTAGTTTTACTGAAGAGGCGTCAGAAAGTGTCTGTTTGTTGAAAAGGGTCAATAGGCTTATAGTGCAGTCATAGCCCAATAACTCCGGCTTTACTAATTATTCAGTAATGCCCCTTTTTCGACTTAGGAAAAAACGGACGATCTTTGGTTTCAGGTCCATGCCGCTCTTGTAATGCTTCTGCAGCAGATGTGGCATAAGGAGATATTGCTTATTATAAGCAAGTTCTCCTTTATCAGCAATATTTTCAACTCTTTTCCAGAGATGTTTTTTCGAAATTTGTTGTATGAGATGAAGGATTAACTGGTTGGTTTTTTTCCTGGAATATATAACTAACAGTTTGTCAAAAGACTACTTCCAAATGTCCAGAATTTTCTTTTTGATTTCATCATTAGTCGCCGGGCAGAAGCCCGCGACTTCTATTTTTAATAGGTTTTCGGAAATCACATGGGAGGGCGGCTTATTATTAGAAAGAAACAAATCTAGATGATTTGAACATATTACAATTGTGGTTGTTTACGAACACTAATAAATGACACATTTAAAATGAAATAAATATTCCGATTTTTAGCTCTACTGGCCAAAGGCCAGAAGGGCTTATGTCGTGGCGATTTGTCCGTCGTCCGTGCGTGCGTGCGTCCGTGCGTCCGTGCGTCCGTAAACAATTTCTTGTTAACACGATACAGTCTTCACTTTTGATTGTATCTCAACTAAACTTATACAGTAGTTAGATATCCATGAGAGCTCGGTTCCTTTCGAAAACCAGCAAGATCCGCCCATGCATGACTGGATTATGGCCCTTGAAATGGTCAAAATTGCTATAAAAGAGCTTGTTAACACGATACAGTCTTCACTTTTGATTGTATCTCAACCAAACTTATACAGTAGTCAGATATCCATAAGAGCTCGGTTCCTTTCAAAAACCAGCCAGATCTGCCCATGCATGACTGGATTATGGCCCTTGAAATGGTCAAAATTGCTATAAAATAGCTTGTTAACACAATACAGTCTTCTTTTTTGATTGTATCTCAACCAAACTTATACAGTAGTTAGATATCCATAAGAGCTCGGTTCCTTTCGAAAACCAGCCAGATCCGCCTATGCATGACTGGATTATGGCCCTTGAAATGGTCAAAATTGCTATAAAAGAGCTTGTTAACACAATACAGTCTTCTTTTTTGATTGTATCTCAACCAAACTTATACAGTAGTTAGATATTCATGAGAGCTCGGTTCCTTTCGAAAACCAGCCAGATCCGCCCATGCATGACTGGATTATGGCCCTTGAAATGGTCAAAATTGCTATAAAAGAGCTTGTTAACACGATACAGTCTTCACTTTTGATTGTATCTCAACCAAACTTATACAGTAGTTAGATATCCATGAGAGCTCAATTCCTGTCGAAAACCAGCAAGATCCGCCCATGCATGACTGGATTATGGCCCTTGAAATGGTCAAAATTGCTATAAAAGAGCTTGTTAACACGATACAGTCTTCACTTTTGATTGTATCTCAACCAAACTTATACAGTAGTCAGATATCCATAAGAGCTCGGTTCCTTTCAAAAACCAGCCAGATCCGCCTATGCAAGACTGGATTATGGCCCTTGAAATTGTCCAAATTGCTATAATTGAGCATGTGAACACAATATAGGCTCCATTTACTATCTGATCTTCACCAAACTTAGATAGTAGTTAAATATTGATGAGAGCTTGGTTCCTTTTGAAAATCAGCCAGATCCGCCCATGCAAGACTGGATTATGGCCCATGAAATTGTAAAAATTGCTATAATACAGCTTGTGAGCACAAAAGAGCCTCCATTTACTATCCGAGCTTCACCTTACATACATGCTCTGGATTGAAAATGACCAAAGAACCATACCAGTAGAGCATAGGCCCTCATGGGCCTCTTGTTTAATGTTTGCAGTTTTTAGCTCACCTGTGCACGAAGTGCTCAAGGTGAGTTATTGTGATCGCCCTATGTCCGGCGTCCGTTGTCCGTCGTCCGTCGTCCGTCGTCAGTCGTCCGTCGTCCGTCGTCCGTCAACATTTTCTCCTCTGTAACCGGTGGGTCAACTGGGATGAAACTTCACAGAAAGCATCCTCTCAATGTCCTCAACAGAATTCCTTAAAATTTTCGGGATCCATGCATAATTCTGGTTTCCATGGCAACGAAATGAAAAAACTTCAAAATTCTTAAAAAATCTTCTCCTCCGAAAGTGTCAGGCCGATTTTCAAATAATTTTGTAGAAATGTTCCTCGGGTGACCCTCTATCAGATTCCTTCAAGCCATGTTGATTGGTCGAAAAACATGGCCGCCAGGGGGGGCGGAGCTATTTTTCCTTATATGGCTATAGTGCAAACTTAAAAAATCTTCTTCTCCAAAAGTGTCAGGCCGATTTTCAAATAAATTTGTAGAAATGTTCCTTGGGTGACCCTCTATCAGATTCCTTCAAGCCATGTTGATTGATCGAAAATCATGGCCGCCAGGGGGGGGCGGGGCTTTTTTGCCTTATATAGCTATAGTGCAAACTTAAAAAATCTTCTCCTCCAAAAGTGTCGGGCCGATTTTCAAATAATTTTGTAGAAATGTTCCTTGGATGACCCTCTATCAGATTCCTTCAAGCCATGTTGATTGGTCAAAAAACATGGCCGCCAGGGGGCGGGGCTATTTTGCCTTTTATTGCTATAGTGAAAACTTAAAAAATCTTCTCCTTCAAAAGTGTCAGGCCGATTTTCAAATAATTTTGTAGAAATGTTCCTAGGGTGACCCTCTATCAGATTCCTTAAAGCCAAGTTGATTGGTTGGAAACTATGCCCGCCAGATGGCGGGGCTTATATAGCTAAAGTGAAAAAAAAAATCAGGCGAGCGATTCCAGGGCCATCATGGCCCTCTTGTTTTATTTCACTCGCATTTAAGTTTTTTGTCTTATTTACGAAGACAAAAGTGGTCCCTTCAAGACGTGAACCAACACCCCCTTATGCAGACTCTTATGTGTCATCATTGAGGTCAATTTCGGATTCTCCTTTTAATAGCAATTTTAACTTACTAAATGTTGTTTTCATGTTCAAAGAAATGTCTTGATTTGTGTAGAATTCATTTAATAATGTTAATCCATGAATATCTAAAGTAGGAACTGTTTCTAAGCTAAATATAGACCCTATTCTGTTGTGTAGTTTCGTGACCTTTAACATCGATTTTCGCGCATGCGCATTTCGATATGAAAAAGCGAGTGATATTATTTTATTTAAGACAAGTACAAGACGAATGTTTGACGCAAAGCGTCAAAGAGAAGCCGCAATATTTCGTTGTACATGTAGAAATAAGAAAAAAAGAACATTTTTAAATCCACAAACAATAGAACAATTTAAACTGTAGACGGTAATGCTGATATATTTCTCCTTTTGAAGACTTGTTTTTAGCTCACCTGAGCTTTGCTCAAGGTGAGTTATTGTGATCGCCTTTTGTCCGGCGTCCGTCGTGCGTCGTCCGTCGAGCGTCAACTTCTTCTCCTCAGTAACCAGTGGGTCAATTGGGATGAAACTTCACAGAAAGCATCCTCTCAATGACCTCACCAGATTTCCTTCAAATTTTTGGAATCCATGCAGAATTCTGGTTTCCATGGCAACGAAATGAAAAAAACTTCAAAATTCTTCTTCTCCCAAACTGGTTGGCAGATTTTCAAATAATTTTGTAGAAATGTTTCTTGGATGATCCTCTATCAGATTCCTTCAAGCCGTATTGATTGGTCGAAAAACATGGCTGCCAGGGGGGGGCGGGGCTATTTTACCTTATATGGCTATTGTGAAAACTTAAAAAATCTTCTCCACCAGAAGTGTCAGGCCGATTTTCAAATAATTTTGTAGAAATGTTCCTTGGGTGATCATCTATCAGATTCCTTCAAGCCATGTTGATTGGTCAAAAAAAATGGCCGCCAGGGGGCGGGGCTATTTTGCCTTTTATGGCTATAGTGAAAACTTAAAAAATCTTCTCCTCCATAAGTGTCAGGCCGATTTTCAAATAATTTTGTAGAAATGTTCCTTGGGTGACCCTCTATCAGATTCCTTCAAGCAATGTTGATTAGTCGAAAAACATGGCCGCCAGGGGGCGGGGCTATTTTGCCTTATATGGCCAAAGTGAAAATTTAAAATATCTTCAACATCTTCTCCTCAGTAACCAGTAGGTCAATTGAGATGAAACTTCACAGAAAGCATCCTCTCAATGACCTCACCAGAATTCCTTCAAACTTTTGGGATCCATGCAGAATTCTGGTTTCCATGGCAACGAAATGAAAAAAACTTCAAAATTCTTCATCTCCCAAACTGCTTGGCAGATTTTCAAATAATTTTGTAGAAATGTTCCTTGGATGACCCTCTACCAGATTCCTTCAAGCCATGTTGATTGGTCGAAAAACACGGCCGCCAGGGGGGCGGGGCTATTTTGCCTTATATGGCTATAGTGCAAACTTAAAAAATCTTCTCCTCCAAAAGTGTCAGCCCGATTTTCAAATAATTTTGTAGAAATGTTCCTTGGATGACCCACTTTCAGATTCCTTCAAGCCATGTTGATTGGTCAAAAAACATGGCCGCCAGTGAGCAGGGCTATTTTGCATTATATGGCTATAGTGAAAACTTAAAAAATCTTCTCCTCCAAAAGTATCTGGCCGATTTTCAAATAATTTTGTAGAAATGTTCCTAGGGTGACCCTCTATCAGATTCCTTCAAGCCAAGTTGATTGGTCGGAAACTATGGCTGCCAGGGGGCGGGGCTTATATAGCTAAAGTGAAAAAAAAATAAAAAATCAGGTGAGCGATTCAAGGGCCATCATGGCCCTCTTGTCTTCAAATTACCTCCCTTTAAAGCAATACCAGGATATTTACCTTGTGATTCGAATAAGATTGACAAACATTGAAATTATATGAATGAATACTATTATTTAAATAAGTAACAACAGCAAAATTAAATTTAAGCCAAGATAAATGTGTACACATTTCGTTAATTTTTAGCTCCACTGGCTGAAAGCCAGTCGAGCTTATGTCATGGCGAATTGTCCGTCGTGCGTGCGTGCGTGCGTGCGTGCGTGCGTGCGTGCGTGCGTGCGTTAACTTTTTCCTTTAAACGACTTCTTCTCCCTAACCACTTGGCCAATTTGGTTGAAACTTCATGGGAAGCATCCTCTCAATGTCCTCTACTAAATTCCTTCAAATTTTTTTGATCCATTCAAAATTCTGGTTTCCATGGCAACCGAAAGAAAAAAATAGTGAGAACTTAAAAAATCTTCTTCTCCGAAAGTGTCAGGCCGATTTTCAAATAATTTTGTAGAAATGTTCCTTGGGTGACCCTTTATTAGATTCCTTCAAGAAATTTTGATTGGGCGAAAAACATGGCCGCCAGGGGGTGGGGCTTTTTTGCCTTATATAGCTATAGTGAAAACTTAAATAATCTTCTTCTCAAAAAGTGTTCAGCAGATTTTCAAATAATTATGTAGAAATGTTCCGTGGGTGACCCTCTATTAGATTCCTTCAAGCCATGTTGATTGGTAAAAAAACATGGCCGTCACAGGGCGGGGCTATTTTGCCTATATGGCTAAAGAGCAAACTTAAAAAATCTTCTCCTCCAAAAGTGTCAGGCCGATTTTCAAATAATTTTGTAGAAATGTTCCTTGTGTGAACCTTAATTAGATTCCTTCAAGAAATGTTGATTGGGCGAAAAACATGGCCGCCAGGGGGCGGGGCTTTTTTGCGTTATATAGCTATAGTGAAAACTTAAAACATCTTCTTCTCCGAAAGTGTTCAGCCGATTTTCAAATAATTTTGTAGAAATGTTCATTGGGTGGCCCTCTATCAGATTCCTTCAAGCCATGTTGATTGGTCGAAAAACATGGCCGCCAGAGGGCGGGGCTATTTTGACTTATATGACCATAGTGAAAACTTAAAAAATCTTCTCCTCCGAAAGTGTCAGGCATATTTTCAAATAATTTTGCAGAAACATTCCTTTGGTGACACTCTACAAGATTCCTTTAAGCCATGGTGGTTGGTAAAAAAAATAGCCACAACGGGGCAGGGCTGTTTGGAGATTTTATTTTTGCATTATGGCCGTGGAGCGATACTGGCCCTCTTGGGCCTCTTGTTTATAGATACCCTAATGTATAGGTATGAATATAAAATTTATAAACAAATGTTTTCATTTCAACGTTCCTAATGTTTGAATAGACTAAGGAAAGTCAAGAATACATAAATAAATCAATGCAGTCTTTTCCGGCGACATTGATGCCTTGCATCAACTTTCTCTTGTATTTGATTATATAAGAGTTTAAAAATCACCAGTGAGGTACATTACATTTAAAAAAATGAATGAATGTATATTGTTTTATGGCGCATCGACAGCTAAGGTCATTTAGCACGCAATTTAATTTAATTATTCATGATCCCTGGGTAAACAAACCAGTACTAGGCTAGAAAATGTGCCTTTTCCAAGGGCACTCCACCATGACTAGTGCCGCGACTGGGGATCGAACCTGGGACACCCGGTTTCGAAATCCCCGACGCTAACCACTCGACCACAGCGGATTCCTACATTACATTTATCAAGTTTTCCAAAAGTAAACTATCAGTTTGAGGCAATAATTATTTAGTAAACATTCATATATAATAAAAGTTGACCTTTTTCTTGATACAGATGACATTAGTTTTGTCTCCGTTTCTTCAGATGACCCTCTGAGATCTTGTATTCAAATGCATATCAAAAAGACCACTTTCAATTTTCCAGATAGTACTACTCATTATTTAAAAGCAGACGACACTTAAAAGATCACATCAGGTAAATGGTTACTAAAGCGAGTAAGATTGACTTGGACTATGTAACAACAACCTATGTATTATCAGTAGTTTTTATCTGTCCCCCAAATGATGATTATAATTAACCATAAAATAGGGGACATTATCAGTCAAGCCATGTCACTATCTCGTGATCTTCTCAACATTCCCCCCCCTGTGGGCTATAACTAGCTATCCCAACTTCAAATTTTTTCATTGGTGTTGCTAGGGCAACTGTGATGTGTTGCCATGGATATGATGCCTGTGTATTTTTAGATAGAGAACATCTTTACACAAAATCATACAGATGGTTGATGGGATAGCTGTTACAGTTCACTTCTCCCTCTTTCTTTACTGTATATACTGGGATGAAAGTAGCATCCTTTACACATGAATTCCCGTATTGTATCCCATAATGCAGTTGATGATGTGTTACTGTGTGTTCATGGAAGCCATGTTAGTTTTAGGATTATAAAAAGTTGTTTTTAGTGTTAGAAAGTTGATTAAAGTTGGTTACAGAATTAATTAAAGGATTTTAGCGACATATAAGAGGATAAGTTTGTTAAGTGAGTTATTTCTTGAACTGGTAAGTTTAATTTTCATTTCTAAGTCCTATTTTGTAACCATGTATCACATGGTGTAGTACTAAATATATAAAGATGTTGTTTGACATATGGTGAAAAGTAATTGTTGTTATAATGGACCCCAACTCATGAGAAAATACTTGTCACTTTGAAGTTGACATTCAGTGTTGGTCAGTATACCTCTCCAACAAATTGAGTAATGATGTTAGACTATTTAAATTCTTGAAATTTAACCAAATTTGATAATTTAGATGTATTCTGAATTTCTGGTCTTTGGTCACCAGGTTTAATTTTGTCCTGTTGTTCAGATGACTTCTGTCAATGACTTCTTAGGCATTTTTGGGAATTGATAGCTACTTCATGGTAAATCTTCGTTTATCTTTCTTCATATATTTTAAATGAAGATTATAAAGGGGAGTGGATTTTATATTTAAAGGTTAAGCTAAATACCATGAATGGACCTTTAATGTTTCTTGGCATTGCTGTTTGACTTAAGCAACTGAATCTAGATATCTTTTTATAACACTGATGGTAATGCTTATTTACTGCTATTTTGTAGTTTGAAGATGGATTGATTTGAGTTTAACCATTTCCCACATACAATAAATCTGCAGCAGACGACATTGAAAACAAACTTAAACTGGAAACTCCCGTACAATAACTGAATAGAGTTGAAAACATGGTGACAAAAAGAGAAATTGTTTGTTTTGAGCAATTTCTTCTTCTGTTGCCATGTTTTCAAAAAAATATGTCTGCTGCAGAGGTTTCAGAAAGCGTCTACATGAGGAAAAGGGTTAATGTTGTTTTAAACGGTAATTCAGTTATATCACTGCAGCCTGTTCATCTGGCATGTGTTTGTGGCCTTCACTTGTACTACAAACAACAAATCGCCAGTGCCAGACAACTGGCAACCTACACACATATTTACTATTTAGCCCAATGGTGGAAAATCAGATGATGCTGAGAGTATTAAACACTGACTTTTGTCAATCATCAGAAAGAATGAATGGCTGTGTCAGAGTTCAAACTAATAATGACCCAAGGATTGATAATGGTGGTTTAAAGTAACTTAAAGAAAATGATTCACAATTCATTGATTGACAATTTGCCTTCTGCAAAATTGTTGTATGTGTAATAATGTCAGGCTCTTGGCCAACATGTTAAACCCTTTTTCACATATATAGACGTTTCTGAATCATCTGCAGCAGACGACTTTTGAAAACATTTTGACAAAAGTAGAAATTGCTCAAAATAAGCAATTTCTCCTTTTGCCACAATGTTTTCAGCTCTTTTCAGTAATAACACCTACAGTTAAAGAGCTTTTCCTAGATACTTTCAAATTTCGTCTGCAGCGGATTTGTTGTATGTGGGAAAGGGTTAATGATGTCCCTTGTGAACCATTTATTTACTGTTTCCCATATATGCAGACATATCTGCAGCAGACAGCCTTTTAAAACATAGTTGGTAACATAATAATAAATTTCTGCTTTTGCCACAATTTTTTTGAACTCCAGAGTTTATCCTCCTTTTTACTAAGATCATTTTTGTAGTCGTCTGCTGCAGATTTGTTGTATAAGTGGGAAATTGTTAACCTATTTCCTGGAAGTGGTTGTTCAATGCTTTAATATTCGGACTAATGGAAGACTAGATTGCCAAAATGGTTTAGTACTGTCGTGACCAATTCCCTGACCCAGGTGTATTCTCGTTAAATGCGGAAAGAGGAGACATTGCTAAGACCAAGCAAAAATGCCTACACTAAATATTTATCAATGCAGTATTTTAACACTTTTCCAACATACAACAAATCTGGAGCAGACGACTTTGAAAAGGAATCCGCCGTGGTAGAGTGGTTAGCGTCGGGGATTTAAAACTTGGTGTCCCTGGTTCGATCCCCAGTCGCGGCACGGTGGTCATGGTGGAGTGCCCTTGGGCAGGGCACATTTTCTAGCCTAGGACTGGTTTATTAACCCAGGGATCATGAATAAGTTAACTGTCGCCGTGATATAACTGAAATAATTTGGAAAGCGGTGTAAAACCCCAATAAAACAAAAAATCAAACAAAACCACTTTGAAACCATTTAATGCATAATATAAAACAAAAAAAAATATATAAATGAAAGGATAATTATTGAATAGAGTAGAAAACATGGTGACAGAAGGAAAAATTGCTCATGATTTAAAAAAAGCCTTCTACTGCAGAAGCTTCAGAAAGCATCTATATGTGGAAAAGGGTTAACTGGTGCTTTTAATTTTAAAAATGCAGATGTTACATTTTTACTGCAGATGTTTTTAAAGATGAATTAATTATCTTAGCCCTTTCCCACATGTAGACGCTTTTGACGCCTCTGCAGCAGACGACTTTTGAAAACACTGGCAAAAGATGAAATTGCTCATTATCCTACTTTTCAACTATTGGGATTTTTCAAACTTTTGCCAAGACATTTTCAAAGCTGCATATTTGTTGAATTTGGGAAAGGGTTAACCCTTTTCCCCACATACGACAATGATAATTCTGCAGCAGACGACTTCAAACATATTTTGTATAAATCTCTATAATTAAATGCATGACCTATGATTAAAAGTGGAAACCATTGTGGTAAAAGGAGAATTGCTTGTTTTGAGCAATTTCCTCATTTGTCACTGTTTTCAAAATGTTGTCTGGAGAGGCGTCAGAAAGCGTCTATATGAGGGAAAGGGTTAAAGATATATCAACTGAATGTTTAACCCTTTGAAGCCATCTGCTACTATATTGGAAACATTATGGCAAAACTATTCAATGATTGCACTCTAATATACAGAGATTGTTGACATTTTTAACCCTTTCCCTCATACGACAATTCTGCAGCAGACGACTTTGAACTTATTTTGCCAAAACATAGAAAATCTCCATAGTTGAATGGATAACCTATGACAAAAAGTGGAAAACTTTGTTGCAAAAGGAGAAATTGCACGTTTTGAGCAATTTCTTCTTTTGTCACTATGTTTTCAAAAAGCCGTCTGCTGCAGAGGCGTCAGAAAGCGTCTATATGAGGGAAGCGGTTAACTGGATGTTTTCATGTCTGTTGTGAGTGAAAAGGTTAAATAGCTACCGAGTCCCTGTTCATCATTATGTGAAAATATTTTGAAAATGATGAATTAATGGTAGTTGATAGTGAATATAAATATGGTAGCCAATTTGCCAGCTCTTATTTGTGTCCCATCACATAGGATCAGTTATAGTCCTCAAAATAACTTTTTTTTCATGCTTGTATGTTAACCATGTGTAATTTCTCCGCTTTTTGAAAACATAGTGACAAAAGAAGAAATTGCTCAAAACAAGCAATTTCTCCATTTGCCACAATGTTTTCCACTTTAAGTCATAGGTAATCCATTCGATTATAGAGATATTCTATTTTTGGACAAAATATGTTCAAAGTCATCTGCTGCAGAACTGTCGTGTGAGGAAAAGGGTTATTCTCTCCAAATACAAACTAAAAATTCACTAGTACATGAAAAACATATTTAACTGTCCTGCCCCACATACAAGAAGGTGTAAAGCATTGATTTTGAACAATTTCTTTTTATCAGTTAGGAAAATTATTGATGACATTTAACATGAGAGTTATCATAAATTAGCAAAAAATTATCCTTGTTTCACTAATAAAATATTACGGATGTGAAAGGCAAATAATGCCAACAGGAAATGTCTGCTTTTGTCAACATTAGCCACTTAAGATGGCTTAAAATTGTTCCTTTTAGACTCTTCTCTCATGCAGGCACTTTTTTGATGCATCTGCAGTAGATAACTTTTGCCAAAAAAGTTGCCAATTCTTGTTCAATAATTATATTTAGATAGTTTCTCATCTATAGATATGTTTTCAATGTCTTCTAATACAGATTAAATGTATGTCGTAGGTAAGGGTTATATTTTTGCTCATTGAATTTTAAAGGGTAAGATATTTTTTACAGACTTCTGTACTTGTTTATTAACTGTTTACCGGATATGATATTATGATACTTTACCCTTTTTCCACTAATGCAGACCAAACGATTTGATGCATCTGCAGCAGACGGCATCATAAAACATTGTGTCAAAAGAAGAAATTGCTCATGATGAGCAATTTCTACATTTGCCACAATGTTTTCAACTCAATTTAATAACCATGATTTCAATTAAGGAGATTTTCAACAGTTTAATCTTGATGGCTGCAACATATTTGTTGTATGTGGGAAAGGATCCTACATACTACAATTATGCAGCAGACGACTTTGAAGATATTATGTCAAAAATATAGAAACTCTAAAAATGAAAACAAGTCTTATTGAGTGAAATGAAAAACATTGTGGCTATAGGATAAACTGCTCATTATGAGCAATTTTAGTGTTTGCCACGACCCGGCCGTGTAGCTCAATTGGTAGCGTATCTGACTCGTGATCTGGAGGTCACGGGTTCGATACCCGGTTGCGGCGACATTCTTTCGGGCGATGTTTTCCATTGCCTCTCACCTCTGATCTATGTGAGAAAGTAGTCAGTGGCTTCGAAAGAATGTTGTGTAAGTACTGGTGTGGGAAAGCCAGGAAAACATGGGTAGGTGCACTGACCGCCGTGATATGACCAAAGCTGTTGAAAGCGGCGTTAAACTCCAAACAAACAAAAAAGTGTTTGCCACAATGTTTTCAATTGTAATCCGCAACAGAGGCATCGGAAAAAATCTTTGTATGACGGAACGGGTAAGGTCTGTGCTCCCTGTATTTATACAAACAGGTTCTATACTGTTGGCTGCTCAATTTAACCCTTTCCCTCATACGACATTTCTGCAGCAGACGACTTTGAACATATTTTGTCAAAAAATAGAAAATCTCCAAAATTGAATGGATAACCTATGACAAAAAGTGGAAAACATTGTGGCAAAAGGAGAAATTGCACGTTTTGTGCAATTTCTTCTTTTGTCACTATGTTTTCAAAAAGCTGTCTGCTGAAGAGGCGTCAGAAAGCGTCTACATGAGGGAAAGGGTTAATAATTTGATATTCCTATAAATGGCTGTGGACTAAATGCAAAGCTGGACACATTCATTTTATAAATAAGGCATCGAATGCGTTAATGGGACAAGGGTTCATTTTGGGATAGGGGCTAGAGGAGTTTAAGGTATCAAACCAGAGGATCAATGGTTACAACACCTTACTCAAAGATCCCTAAAAAGGGTCTGATAATGATCTCCTATTTCTTCATTGACTTCCTTTAATATCTTTTGCTTTTGGGAAAGAGGAAGGATTAACCCTTTCCCTCATACGACAATTCTGCAGCAGACGACTTTGAACGTATTCGAAAATCTCCATAATTGAATGGATAACCTATGACAAAAAGTGGAAAACATTGTGGCAAAAGGAGAAATTGCACGTTTTGTGCAATTTCTTCTTTTGTCACTATGTTTTCAAAAAGCCATCTGCTGCAGAGGCGTCAGAAAGCGTTTATATGAGGGAAAGGGTTAAAGGATTTTGCTAAAATTTCAACCCTTTTCCACTTGCAGATGCATGTTGACACATCTACAGCATACAACTTTTGAAAACGTGTGTGACTAAATGATGAGCAAGTTTTTATTCATAGAATGAATGTATATATTGTTTTATGGCACATCGACAGCTAAGGTCATTTAGCGTGCAATTAAATTTAATTATTCATGATCCCTGGGTAAACAAACCAGTACTAGGCTAGAAAATGTGCCTTGCCCAAGGGCACTCCACCATGACCGTAGTGCCGCGACTGGGGATCGAACCCGGGACACCCGGTTTCGAAATCCCCGACGCTAACCTCGACCACAACGGATTCCTTTTATTCATAGAGATTGTCCATAGTTTCGTCTAGATGTTATTAGCTGTCTGGTGCAGATTTGTTGTATGTGGTTAATTAACCCTTCCCCACTTACAACGATTTTGCAGCAGGCAACTTTGAAATCAATATTGACAGAAATATGGAAACTCACTATAAATTGAAAGTTTACTTCTTGAAAAGTGTTGAAATCATTGTGGCAAAGAGAGAAATAATGAGCACTTTCTTCTTTTGTCACAATAATTTCATAAGTATTCTGCTGCAGAGGCGCCAAAAAGTGTCTGTATGTTGAAATGGGTCAAGAGGCTTGATCTTGTGATTGGGTCCTTCATACACAGCTGTATTTATTAAAATGCCTAAGCAGGCAGCAATCTCTACTAAAAGAAGGTAAAATGTGGCAATAGGTAAGTTGTTCATTATGAGTAATTTCTTCCATTGCCACAATATCTTCTAAAGTAGTCCGACATTAATCCTGCATAATGAATCTGAATAATTGAGAATCATGTGAGTAAAAAAGGTACTAATATTGATTCTAAACTAGATAAGGTCCCTTTTTAACCCCTATTGTATTATCCAAAGTCGTGTCAACCTATATAATAGAGGTAATCCAAACAAAGCCACACACCTGACTTTTAAATCTTCCTGGATCCTAATTACGTGGTGTTCTGGTTTCTGATTTAATCGTTTGATGACTATTTTTCCAATGTCTTATTTGGGAGATAAGCCTATTTATGGTGGAAGACCTACTGTTTAATCATAGGCATCCTTTTTTCTTTCTTTAACCCTTTTCCTCATACAACACTTCTGCAGCAGACGACTTTGAACGTATTTTGTCAAAACATGGGTTATCCATTCACTATGTCAGACAAAAAGTGGAAAACATTGTGGCAAAAGGAGAAATTGCACGTTCTGTGCAATTTCTTCTTTTGTCACTATGTTTTCAAAACCCGTCTGCTGCAGAGGCGTCAGAAAGCGTCTATATGAGGGAAAGGGTTATTGGGGTTTTATTTCCGTTATCAACATTATTTCAGTTCTATCACAACGGCCGTTCACTTATTCATGATCCCTGGGTAAACAAACCAGTACTAGGCTAGAAAATGTACCTTGCCCAAGCTAGGGCACTCCACCATTGTCGAGCTGCAACTGGGGATCGAACCTAGGACGCCCAGTTTCAAATCCCCAGCCTTAACCATTAGGCCAAAGTGGATCTACTATCTAGACATATTTCTAATGCAGAGACCTGTGTTAGTTTTGTTTAGCCCTTTCCTACATGCAGACACTTTTTGACTTGACTTGAAAACGTTGCAAAGATTTCTCCTTGACACAATGACTTCAAATCTTTTCAATTATCATATTATTTTTAGACATTTTTCATATTTAGGAAAAGTATTGAAAGTCACTGCAGATTTGTCGTATGTCGGAAAGGGATAAGGTAATTTTTAAATGTGCATACAAAG
Source organism: Serripes groenlandicus (assembly GCA_031761405.1). Lineage (NCBI taxonomy): Eukaryota > Metazoa > Mollusca > Bivalvia > Cardiida > Cardiidae > Serripes > Serripes groenlandicus. Next base: position 43,641,856 of record JASEVX010000001.1, on the reverse strand, counting down.
ACATACTTGTATGAGAGTGTGGGACGTACTGGCTTATTTTCACATACATATAGATGCTTTCTGACACCTGCAGCAGACAGCTTTTTGAAAACATAGTCAAAACAAGCAATTTCTCCTTTTGCCACAATGTTTACCACTTTAAGTCATAGGTTATTTATTTATTTATAAAGATTTTCTATTTTTTGACAAAGTATGTTCAGTCGTCTGCTGCAGAATTATCATATGAGGGAAGAAAGTTTAAAATGTCAGATACAGTTTTGTCATTATGTGATTCAGAAAACATCTGTATTAAATTACAACATGTAACTTCCCTAAAACATGGTTTTGGGTTGATTACCATGGCAATGCTAGTGTATTTAACCCTTGATGTTGAAAAGGAGATCCCTAAGGAATATTTTCTCACAAGTTTGTTCCATAGGAGTTTGACTTTTTTTTAAACAGGTATATTTCAGTTACAGCATGGTTTGAATGTTGCATAATCTCATCTGGTCATTTAAAAGGAATTAACAATCATGTCTACATTTATAGAGATTTCAGTAGTTTTGCCTGGATGTTATTCAAGTTGTCACATATGTTGTATGTGAGAAAGGGTTATTTACATAAAAAAGAAAAGAGCAATAATAATTTAATACCAACAAGTCGGGAAAAACTGCTGATGTGGGTATTTTCCCTCAATATTTTCCATTGAAGAATCAAAATTTGTTTATACATTTCCCTCATACAACAAATCTGCAATATATGACTTCAATTTAAAACATTTAGGCAATTTCTCCTTTTGCGTTGGTGCTTTTAACCTTTTCCCTCATATAGACGCGATCTGACGCCTCTGCAGCAGACAGCTTTTTGAAAACATGGTGACAAAAGAAGAAATTGCTCAAAACGAGCAATTTCTCCTTTTGCCACAATGTTTTCCACTTTTACTCATAGGTTATCCATTCAGTTATAGAGATTTTCTATTTTTTGACAAGATATGTTCAAAGTCGTCTGCTGAGGGAAAGGGTTAAAGGTGGTCTGAAGTCTGCTTCTAATGTGGCCAAACTGGTTCATAAGTGGGAAAGCGTTGAATTAATGTGAAAATACCAATTGGTAATAAACACCTATCACATCAATTAATCAGCAATATTATTTGGAATATTGTTCTCATAACTTATAAAGGGAGCTCTAGATGTTTAACCCTTTCCCTCATATAGACGCCTCTGAAGCAGACGCTTTTTGAAAACATAGTGACAAAAGAAGAAGTTGCTCAAAACGAGCAATTTCTCCTTTTACCACAATGTATTCCATTTTCAGTCATAGGTTATCCATTCAATTAAAGAGATTTTCTATTTTTTGACAAAATATGTTAAAAGTCGTCTGCTGCAGAATTGTTGTATGAGGGAAAGGGTTAAAAGGCTCTATTACTCAATGATATACAATCCTTATTATCATCGCACACCCTATGTTGTGGGTACTAACAAAAATAATAGTTACATTTCAGGCAAATCTTTTGAGCACCATTATATTGGGTTGAATTGTGGAGTGTGAGAGATTTCGTGGGACAAACACGTATTTGCTCAATCTCATCTAGTAAATGAAGGAAAGTTTAATAATATGTCACATCATAATTAAGTAGGACAAATTAGCATAGTCAAGGTATTACCTGTTGTTCAGGTATTTCAACGTTAGTTTCTATTTAATTTCTTTTTGCCTACTCAGGCAAAATGGGGTTTGTTTGTGTATCTTCGCATTGAATAGGCCTTGAGCAGTAGGATTTATCTGTTCTTCTCCAGGCAATATATCTTGATTCTTTAGAGTACCATAAACATGTTGTGGTTACTAAGTAAGTGTCCTCCTCGGATGCAAGTGGTAGTGGGTTTAATCCCTGGTCCGTCTTGGTCATACCAAATACTTTAACACTTTCCCTCATATAGACGCTTTCTGATGCCTCTGCAGCAGACGGCTTTTTGAAAACATAGTGACAAAAGAAGAAATTGCACAAAACGTGCAATTTCTCCTTTTGCCACAACGTTTTCCACTTTTTGTCATAGGTTATCCATTCAATTATGGAGATTTTCTATTTTTTGACAAAATACGTTCAAAGACGTCTGCAGAATTGCCGTATGAGGGAAAGGGTTAAAGCAGACGGCGTTTTGAAAACATAGTGACAAAAGAAGAAATTGCCCAGAACGTGCAATTTCTCCTTTTTGTCACAATGTTTTCCACTTTTAGTCATAGGTTATCCATCTGACAAAATACGTTCAAAGTCGTCTGCTGCAGAATTGCCGTATGAGGGAAAGGGTTAAAATGGTAGTAATGGCTTTCCTTCATGACGCTTAGGGTTGTGGCTAAATTGTTTAAATGGTGTAAAACACATTTAATAAAAAAAAAAAAAAAAACCCAAAACATAGTGTTTTGATTTATTACAGACTACATAAAGTGGATTACATCCCATTATTCGGAGCTCAATAGTTAACACTTTCATTTAGCCCTTTCGGCGCCAAATGCGCATATATGCGACAGCTTGGCTCAGCGCTGAAGTCGCATTTATGCGACTTGTAACGCCCCTCGTATAGTTACTGCTGAGCCAAGCTGTCGCCGAAAGGGTTAAAAAAAATAAAAGAAAAAGGTATAATAAAAATAAAATGTTCATAGACTGTTAATAAAACTTATTTCAAAAAATAAATTGAGATCAGTTACTTATTATTTCTAAGAAACACCTGATTTTATTTGGCGCTGAGAACAACTTTCTGCTATTTATTTGGCGCCGAAAGGGTTAAGGAAATGTTACATATTATTGAACGGATGTTTTTGTTCAAGTCTTCTGAAGCAGTTTTGTGTTGTATGTGGGAAAGGGTTGAGGGTTATCCCTTTCCCTCATACGACAATTCTGCAGCAGACGACTTTGAACATATTTTGTACAAAAATAGAAAATCTCTATAATTGAATGGATAACCTATGACTATATTGTGGCAAAAGGAGATATTGCTCGTTTTGAACAATTTCTTCTTTCGTCACTATGTTTTCAAAAAGCCGTCTGCTGCAGAGGCGTCAGAAAGCGTTTATATGAGGGAAAGGGTTATGTATGTAGTAAATTAGTATTCCTGGACTAATAAATGCCCTTGCCTTGCAGCAAATTATAACTGAACTCTCATTATGTTCAGTGGCACATTATAATGTAAATGGTCATAAAATGTTTTATCACCTTTTATATTGTGCAAGAATCTAATTCAAATTAGTTTTATTAACCTCCTGTATAACTTTATAAGATACTTTAAATGTCTAGCTTGACTTTTTTTGCCAGTTTCCCCCACCCCCCGAATATTTCTTAATTAGGAAACCGTCTCAATCTTAAGGTCCTAAACATATTTTGCCTTAATGAGACTATATTCTTTTGAGTACCCACAACATTGAGATTGAGCGTTTAATAAAGATGTTAGAACATTCATTTGCAGATGATGACTTTCGCCACAATCTTTACTTCTATTCAATGATTATTCTTTCATTGCAACAGATTATACCTATTTTTGGCTCAATGTTTTCGAAGTCGCGGGCTGCAGCTTTGTCATATTACATTCACGCTTTCTGACGCCTCTGCAGCAGACGGCTTTTTGAAAACATAGTGACAAAAGAAGAAATTGCTCAGAACGAGCAATTTCTCCTTTTGCCAACCTGTTTTCCACTTTTAGTCATAGGTTATCCATTCAATTATAAATAGAGATTTTCTATGTTTTGACAAAATATGTTCAAAGTCGTCTGCTGCAGAATTGTCGTATGAGGGAAAGGGTTAAGTAACAGTTGGATGAAGTGTGACAAAACTTGTCTATACTGCATATACGTCGGAATGCATATCGAGGGCTTGGCGTGAAACGGTTGTAACTAGAATTGACATTTTTTTACCAAGGTTAATCACATTGCCATAAAGTCTTTATAAGCGTTAATAATTTTTCTTGGTAAACAATGTAAATTTTGGTGCCATTGCTCGTTCTGAGCAATGGCACCTAAATTTGCATTGTTTACAAAGGGGTCAAAATTGCCCCTAAACCAGGGTTTTCAAAATAGGTTTTTAGTTACAACCGTTTCACGCCAAGCCCTCGATATGCTGGTGGGAAAGGGATATATATACGGGAAAGAGTCACACATTTTTGATAGGTATTGCAGATCCTGTGAATGGTATCAGGCCAGTTACATTAGTTTGATTAGTGACCAGGAAATAGTTTGGTTCATGTGACAAATGGTGTTTTATCATGTTCCCCCCCCCGAAGATTGGTTATTTACCTCATGTGAGTCGTTCTGCTTTGAAACCATAGAACTGAAAGCATTTTCTTACAAAGAGTTAGTTGATTAACCCTTTCCAACATACAGCAAATCTGCAGCAGAAGACTTTGTAAACATAGTGACAAAAACCTGAAAAATCTCCATAAAAGATGGCTTGATTGTTGAATAAAGTTGAAAACATTGTGTCCAAAGGATAAATTTCTCATTATGAGCAATTTCACCTTTGGCCACAATGTTTTCAAAACCTGTCTGCTGCTATAAGGAATAAATTGATTAACCCTTTCCCTCATACGACAATTCTGCAGCAGACGACTTTGAACGTATTTTGTCAAAAAATAGAAAATCTCTATAATTGAATGGATAACCTGTGACAGAAAGTGGAAAACATTGTGGCAAAAGGAGAAATTGCATGTTTTGTGCAATTTCTTCTTTTGTCACTATGTTTTCATAAAGCCTTCTGCTGCAGAGGCGTCCGAAAGCGTCTATATGAGGGAAAGGGTTAATAGGTTGTATAGAAAGAAATATTAAATTGTTTTTATCCCATGTACAAATTGCCTTTAGATGCATCTTTATCATAAGTCTTAGAAAAGGCCGAACAACTTATTTTGATCAAGATACATGTATCTTTGCTTCCCAGAAAATTTTTTTACCAAAAATTACCTTTTAATCATGCTAATTTCTAAGTATGAATTTTTGGTACAAAATAGTTTAAAAAACTGTTTCTCGATCTCCTTTCCCACTGTCAGCTGCAGATGTGTAAAACAATAACTGTTAGGAAGAGCGCTGTTAACCCTTTCCCTCATATAGACGCTTCCTGACACCTCTGCAGCAGACAGCTTTTTGAAAACATAGTGACAAAAGAAGAAATTGCCACATTGTTTTCCTCTTTTAGTCATAGGTTATCCATTCATTTATAGAGATTATTCATATTTTTTAATTAATGTCTTCAAAGTTGTCTGCTGCAGATTTGTTGTAGGAGGGAAAGGGTTAACATTTCTTTTTTAAATACATTTCAATATATTCCAGAGATGTTTTCAGAGGAGACGTATGTCAAAAGTTCATATCTAGGAAAGGGTAACCGATCAAATGACATGAGTCAACTGATCTGGTAACCTTGTTTTACTGTGAAGTCAAATTAGTAAAATAACTAGGTTACTATAATTTATAGCAGTCAACATATCATGAAGAGAACAAACCTTCAACCCTTTCACAAACAGATGCTTTCCGACGCCTCTGCAGCAGGTGACTTTTTAAAACATTATGGCAAAAGGAGAAATTGCACATGAAGATTAAGTTCTCCAATTGAGACAATTTATTCACTCCTAATAAATAGTCATACTTTCATTTAGAGATGTTTTTATATTTTTGACTAGATGTTTTTAAAGTCATCCTGCTTCAAAACTTTTTTTATGTGGGAAAGGGTTCATATGGTTGTAATTCTTGTCCAAGAAATTTCAGGGTAACTAAGGGCTGAATTGGTTGAACCCTTTCAGCATGTATGCACATTTTGAGATATCTCCTTTTGCCACAATGTTTTCCAATTTTTGTCATAGGTTATCCATTCAATTATGCAGATTTTCTATGTTTTGACAAAATACGTTCAAAGTCGTCTGCTGCAGAATTGTCGTATGAGTGAAAAGGTTAAAGACACATTATTACATTATAAAGTTGTCTGCTGTAGAAACCTCAAAGGTGTCCTCATCTGGGAAACTGAAGGGTTCAACAGAGACAGAAGTTATCTTGTGGGCATTTGAAATGACCAATACTGGAGTACTTGGAGATTGAAGAGAACTTTGCATCACTTTTCCTTTTTGGTGTTGGTTGCTTATAAAACACTGTGAAAAAAGGAGGAGTTGTTGTTTAAGGAATAAGTGATTGCTCCCCACCTCAAAATGTGTATTTTGTTCTTTACTTTATGCAAAGGCTTCTTAGCTGATTGATTAATAAATGTCTTTTCACCGTCACAATTATAATGTATGATTGCCTATGGCTTGGGAAATTGTCCCACTAAGGGTTAAGATTAAAGAAGTGCCACCATTTCGTTGGAGTGTTATTTTAACAGCATGGTAACAATTGTCACCAATTGGCCATTATCAGGCTGGTATGGGAGAACTATTGGTCTATCAATGGGCAGGTGACAATTTCACCTGAACTGAGGAGGCGTCGTCATAACAAAAAGGATCCTTATAATATAGGGTTTCATTTGTCATCTCTTGAAATTGCTTGCCAAAAAGTTAATTGTACATATGGCAAAGGTAAATAAACTCAATGACAAACATCTCTTAAACATTTCCCACAATGAATGAATCTGCAACATATGAACAAAGTTTCCTTTTGCCACAATATTTTCAACTCTTCTCAATAATTAACCCTTTCCCTCATACGACAATTCTGAAGCAGACGACTTTGAACGTAATTTGTCAAAACATAGAAAATCTCCATAATTGAATGGATAACCTATGACAAAAAGTGGATTTTCCATATTTTCGACAAAATGTTTTTAAAGTCTTCTGTTGCAAATTTGTTGTATGTGCAAAAGGGTTAAAACATAAAATACACCTCTTTTCAAGAACTTTTATCATTTAAAACTGTTGTCATTTCATCAGTGAGAGCCTCAGCCAGATGCACCAGTCCTTCCATGATTCTTTAATGTTGGGTATTTCAATAGAAATCTGCTTTGTATGACACGGCAGGCATTATCAAACACTTGATGGTCTGCTTTTGTATGAATTTCTTAGTTTCCTTGGCAACAGCTGTGTTTATCTTAGTAACCAGGATGGATATTATTTCCTGACGGCCATCTTTAACTATTATTATTTCCGTACAGTAATTCAGTTTTCACTTACAAGTTTATTTTTATCAGTACGTTGGGATATTCTCTGCTGGAATTCGACACTTATCTATCTACGTTGGTTTCTTCTTACAAAAATATGTCCAATTGTCTTCAAAGCAGCCAATTACATTTCTGAATAAAAGCCCTAGTTAACCCTTTCCCACTTGCAGACGCATTTTGACGCTATAGCAGCAGACGACTTTTGAAACATTGTGGCCAAAGGTGAAATTGCTGATGATGAGCAATTTCTCCTTTGGCCTCAATGTTTTCAACTTAATTTAACAATAAAGCTATATTTTATGGAGATTTTTCAGGTTTTTGTCACCATGTTTTCAAAGTCGTTTGCTGCAGATTTGTTATATACTGGAAAGGATTAAGTAAATTAATAGAATAACAACCTATTAACTATTTTCCTGATATGCCATTTTCAAGGGTCTATCTATTGCTTGGATTGATTGATTGATTGTTTGGTGTTTTACGCTGCTTTCAACCCATTTTCAGTTATATCACAAGTGTTTCCTGGGTAAGTTGTTACTAGTACTACTGGTCCATTTATTCTGACACCAGCCAGTCAGTCGTCATTCTATCCCCGCAACCCTGGGCGCCAAGAAGTGCATCCATTACTACCATTTTTAAAGTCTTTGGTATGACCTCTATTGCTTGGAATACATGAAAGGTATAAAACAAATATCCCATTTGAAATTACTTTTTTGAAACTGAGTCGATATAATTATTGTTGTAACGGTTCAAAATGAAAATAAAAATTGTACAGGGGTTATTAGTCCCCTACCGGCGTGCCGAAGGGGACTATTAGGTTTGCACTCCGTCCGTCAGTCCATCTGTCAGTCAGTCAGTCAGTCAGTCAGTCAGTCAGTCCGGCAAATCAGTTTTCCGCACTTTTTTTCTACATGCTTTGAGGTATTGAGCTGAAATTTTGTATATGCCTTTGTAATCATGTGTCACAGATCAAGTTCGCGTTTCCTGGGATTTCGTCAATTTTTTAATGAGTTATGCCCCTTTTTGGACTTAGAATATTCGTTTTCCGCACTTTTTTTCTACATGCTTTGAGGTATTGAGCTGAAATTTTGTATATGCCTTTGTAATCATGTGTCACAGATCAAGTTCGCGTTTCCTGGGATTTCGTCAATTTTTTAATGAGTTATGCCCCTTTTTGGACTTAGAATATTCGTTTTCCGCATTTTTTTTCTACATGCTTTGAGGTATTGAGCTGAAATTTTGTATATGCCTCTGTAATCATGTGTCACAGATCAAGTTCGCGTTTCATGGGATTTCGTCAATTTTTTTATGAGTTATGCCCCTTTTTGGACTTAGAATATTAATCGGTAGGGGATTATGGTATTGCTTGCAATCCTACAGTTACTTGTTTCTCTAAATATGTGTAAATGGTACCAAACGAACAAACGAAGGGCCCAAGGTGGCATTTATATGTAGGCTGATCTTGATCTACATGTTGAAAATGTTGTTTAAACCTTTTTCCATTATGCAGTAGATTGATACCTTTATAGTAGCTAACATGAAAATAGTGTGGAAAAGGAGAAATACCTCATGATGAACAATTTCTCTTATTACCACAATGTTTTATTTTGAGCAATTTCTTCGTTTTTCACTATGATTTAAAAAAGCTGTCTGCTGCAGAGGTGTCAGAAAGCGTCTGTATGAGGGAAAGGGTTAAACTATACATATACTGTCAGAATTATTCTCCCAATTTTTGAGGTTTTACATTCTTTCTTAAAAATGTCATATATTAAACAGTAAATGTTTGTTTAGTGTTCTGAAATATTGATGGATTAATTAATCTGTCCAATTTGTACCATGTTCATTAATGGACTTTATACTGTTAGATGGAGATTAGGAATGTTTGTGGTTATACTTAACCCTTTCCCTCATATAGACGCTTTCTGATGCCTCTGCAGCAGACGCCTTTTTGAAAACATAGTGACAAAAGAAGAAATTGCACAAAACGTGCAATTTCTCCTTTGGCCACAATGTTTTTCACTTTTTGTCATAGGTTATCTATTCAATTATGGAGATTTTCTATTTTTTGTCAAAATCTGTTCCAAGTCGTCTGCTGCAGAATTGTCATATGAGAGAAAGGGTTAACCCTTTCTCATACGCAGGCACATTTTGATGCATCTGCTGCAGATAAATATTCGGGAGATATTGTAGTAAAAGGAAAAATTGCTTTTAATGAACAATATATTGCTCCTTTTTCCAAAGTGTTAATTATTTACAAGATTATACTGGCATTTATGGAGATTTTCCATATTTCTTCCGGGATGTTTTTAAAGTCCCCTTATAGTTGGCAGGAAAAGGTAAAATTATCTTTGTTAGATTTCAGTCTCCCCATCCCTATATTACCCAACCTAGATTTTGGACTTTATTATAAGATTATGGTGGTTTGGTCCTTTATCTCCATGTCACGCCCACAATTGCAAATAAAACGAATAATCAGATGAAATGAAAATTGATTAATACATTAGATTTAAGCTTCTAGAGCTTATGATATCGCTTGGCATCAGAATCTTAGTTATTAGTAAAATGTTACACCCTTTCCCATATATACAGACGATTGCCACTGATGCAGATGACTTTTCAAAACATTGTGACAAAAGTTAGAAATTGCTCTTAAAGAGAAATTCCACCTTTGCCCAAATGTTTTTATCTTCTTCATACTTGAGAGCTAAACTGTCCTGAGACAGCAGCTGCTCTCGTTTTCCTAGCAACAAATTACCATTGAACATTTTAGATACATATTGTTTTAACCCTTTCCTGCATATAGACACTTTTTGAAGCCTATGCAGCAGACAACATTTGAAAAGAAAGAGACAAAGGGAGAATTGCTCAAAACCAGCAGTTTCCCCTTTCGCAACAATGTTACTGCTGCAGATTTGTTATATGTGGGAAATAGTAAAAATATTTTTTAATTTTCATAATAAAGATAATGATGATAAAATATAACAAAGTGATTAGTTTTGATTTTTCATGGACAAACCAAACCCTACAGGTTAATCTTCTTTGCTCTCCAGGATAAAAATGATTGCCCTTTGTTGTATGATGTTGTGTTTATCACAGGAAACTGCAACACAACCTGTGGCTAAATTCCAACATTGATCAAGGATGTTAAAGCCAATCATCAAAGATGGAATTGATAATCAAAAGGCAGATCATTATTATTATATCTATGATGATCAAACACAATTACTGGCAATTAAAGTGGCAAACGCTGAAACTGTGAAAATCTGCCTCTTCCAATCTACCCCTTGAAGTGTGACACTGGTGGCTTTAACCTGCCCTTTCAAAATACAACATATGTGTGACACTGGCTTTAAATCCCTTTTTCAAAATCTAACATATTTATGTATTGAATGCAACTTTAAATGCATTTTGACACAAATATATATATAAAAAATATATAGTTTGCTAATTGAAAACAGATGTGTATCATTGTGGTAAAAGGAGAGATTGCTGATGATAGGCAAATTACTCCTTTTCTTGGAATGTTATAATATTTGAGATTGAGTCTGATAAGTTGTGGTTGTATCAAGGAAAGGGTTAATTACCTGGCCACTGATTGGAGACTTTCAATGCTGAAATATTATTGGTTAAAAACTGAGAAATGACACTTTCTCCAGGTGGGCTTCAGAGAGTGGATATATATGTAAATTGCATCCTATCGATTCATTGTGTTGATTTTGCAGATATTTGGCTGTTTCAGTGTGACATTGTTATTATTTGTATGTTGGAGATATTAGGTTGAAAGTTACAGATATGGGAGTACTTTCTTATTCTGGTGGGTACAAAAACTTTTATTTGTATTATTATATAATTTTAGAAATGCAATTGGTAGACATTTGCCTTTTGTGCTTTTTGAAATATGTTCTTTTGCATTAAAAAATTATAGATGCTATTGCAGTTTTATAATCATACCAATTATTTTGCATTCCTTAACAAGACCAAGTCAAATTGATGTCTTGTTGAATCATTTTGTTACAAAGTTAAAAAAAATCCTCATTGCAGCAAGAGGTTTGTAAAATCCAGATTGAACCAAAAGAATAGCTTATTCAAATTATTTACAATTGATTTATCATTTGGAGACATAAAGGAGAATAGATCTCAAACATTTATCACATCAGTTTTTAGCTCGACTATTCGAAGAATATGAGAGCTTTACTACTCGCCCCGGCGTCGGCGTCCGGTTAAAGTTTTAGGGCAAGTTGGCATTTTCATTCATAAGTATTTGTGCTAGGGCTTTAATATTTGGAATATAGTTACATCATATACCTTTCTTCACATTGAATGTTAAAGGTACTGAGTGTGACCTTCTTTTTGGGGTAAAAAACATGATTTTCTGTGGTTAAAGTTTTAGGGCAAGTTGGATTTTTTTTTTTAATTTTTTTTTTCTCAATAGTTACTTATGCTAGGGCTTTTATATTTGGAATATAATTACATCTAATACCTGTCTTCATATTGTATGCTGAAGATTCTGAGTGTGACCTTCTTTTTGGGGTAAAAGATGTGATTTTGGGTGGTTAAAGTTTTAGGGCAAGTTGGCATTTTCATTTAATTTTTTAATTTTTCTCAATAAGTATTTGTGCTAGAGCTTTCATATTTGCAATATAATTACATCTAATACATTTCTTCATATTGTATGCTGAAGATGCTGAGTGTGACCTTCTTTTTGCGCTAAAAGACATGATTTTGGGTGGTTAAAGTTGAATGACAGACGTTTCTCCCCCAAACCGTTTCCTCCCAAGACGTTTCCTCCCAAGACATTTCCCCCCCAAAATTGGGGTGGAAACGTCTGCAGTAGCATTATATATATATATAGAAAATGAGAGGGGTCACTACACCATATAGTAGTCTAGATAAACAAGTATGAATAGTTTTATATATTTAGTTAAAATGTAATTACACTTTGTTAAGGGTTTTGAATAAAAAATAATTTTCTTTAATGATGTTACTTAAATGTTGCTAAATCATATATAAAGGTAATTAGTATGTTTGCATTTAAAGTATGTTTGATGTTTTTTTTTTTTTAATTTTAATTAATTAAGTTTTTTGATCTTGATTTCATTGTTAAATATAATTAGGTGTTGCTTAAATGTTTGACAATCAGTGAATAACATTGTGTTGTTTGAAGGTTCAATATTTTCTTTGATGTTCTCTGAACTGGGGACTGCTAATTATTAATTGTAGTCTGTAACTTTGTTGTTTTGTTTTCATTTAGATATAAATATTTTAATTGGGATAATAGTTGTTTTGAGTAATATGTAATAAAGTATATAAACCAAAGAAATTAATGCAGTTTTATGCTTTCATGAATTAATTGCTGTTAAAATAGAGTTTCATAAATTTCATATAGTTGTTCATTTGTGATTATTTGGATATACTATTTATAAATGCCAGAGCAGTGTATTGTGTGTGCTGAGGACGTACGTCCAAGGCAACATGGAATCATGTGAGATTCTTGCCAACTTTGGCAACATAGATTAAGAACCTATGGAACAGGTAAGAGATTTTTTTATATTTTATTTTATGATAAGTCAGTTATGGGTGCTTTTCAAAATAATGAAGTCAGGATGTTATTTTTTTCTTTTGAATAACTTAAGAATTATTATTAAAAGTAGCTTTTTAAAATGATACAGGATAAGTGTAGCCACATAATTTACGTAACATTTTTACTTAGTAATCTTATTCTAGGATAATTTTCTCACATTACAAGTATTCACTGAAGACATAAAAATACTTACAAACTCACAATATTTCATGTTTTATCTGACTGAAAAGTAATTTTAATCACAAACATAGGAATTATTTTATTCTTTCATTACAATTTAAAATTGACCTCATAGTAAATAATTGTAATGAAACTATCAAATAATTCATAAACTGTTACATTCATAAATGTAACAAAAACTAATGAAAATAAAGTTCATTTTAGATCAAATTCATCAATATTTTAACACTATATCGCATATTTGGTGTCAAAATCATTTTGGGAGGGAACCGTCTATAGGTATATAACTTTGGGGGGGAAACGTCTTGGGAGGAAATGGTTTGGGGAGGAAACGTCTACAGGGAGGAAACAGTTTGGGGGGGAAACGTCTGGTTTCCGTTAAAGTTTTAGGGCAAGTTGGCATTTTCATTTAATTTTTTAATTTTTCTCAATAAGTACTTGTGTTAGGGCTTTCACATTTGGAATATAATTACATATAATACCTTTCTTCACATTGTATGTTGAAGATGCTGAGTGTGACTTTTTGGGAATAAATAACATGATTTTTGTTTGATTTTGAGAATTTTAGATAAATTCATAATTTTTGGTTACATTCCTTTCTAATTGTGATCATTCATTTATCAAATATAATTCTTCAACATATCAAACGGGTTTTGCATGATGTCAAACATTTGGTAAACCTTTTTTTAAGGTTTTGCTTTTTTTAAACTCGGTCAGTTTTAACATTTGCGTTAAAGTTTCATAATTCAAATCACTTCATACTTCACACATTTGTTAAGGACCATCGTACAATTAGGTTAGATAACTCCATTGCATCCTAAATATGGAGTAATGACCCTTGAATTACTTAGAAAATTTTGCCACAATGTTTTCCACTTTTTGTCATAGGTTATCCATTCAATTATGGAGATTTTCTATGTTTTGACAAAATAAGTTCGAAGTCGTCTGATGCAGAATTGCTGTATGAGGGAAAGGGTTAATAGTACTTAAGTGCAGTATAATGAAATAGTGCTTTATGTGAATAAGCGGCATATGGTCGAGCGCGCTGTCCTCCGACAGCTCTTGTTTGCTACATAGTCTGTTATAAGAACAGAGGAAGGAACAAAATTAATGTCAGATTCACAAAGAGAAATTGAACTTGTTTATTTATTATGACTCCACATTTTGTAAAGCACGAAGTTTGAAATTCAATCAACTGTTTCTTTGCTTGTATCTCCATTGGAGCTTTTTTCATCCAATTAACCCTTTCCCACTAAAGACACTTTCTGAAGCAGACGAATTTTTTCAACTTTATTCATTTTCAACTTTATTCATTAAGAATGTCTTCATTTAGTGAGATTTTCCATATTATTGTTGAGAGGTTTCAAAGTCGTCTGCTGCAGATTTGTTGTATGTGGAAAAGGGTAAATTGTCCATAATGAGCAATAAACAGTTTGTTTTAGAGGGAGAAATTGAATGCTCTTAGTAATTTTCCTACAATGTTTTCTAAAGTTATCTGCTGCAGATACATTATTTATACAGGTCTTCTGTAAAGGAAAAAGGTTTATAAAACAGAAAACAGCAAGAAATATAGAAAGAGTTCACTATCTGCAGTTTCTACTTTTCCCACTATATTTTCAAAATTCATTAGTAACAAAAAGCTAAGACGCAAAGCAGATTACGGCAATTCAAATATCGTAAAATCTTGTAAATTAAAAGTCATCCAAATGTTAAACAAGCACAGAGGAAAGATTAACCCTTTCCCTCATACGACAATTCCGCAGCAGACGACTTTGAACATATTTTATCAGAACATAGGTTATCCATTACAAAAACTGGAAAACATTGTGGAAAAAGGAGAAATTGCACGTTTTGTGCAATTTCTTCTTTTGTCACTATGTTTTCAAAAAGCCGTCTGCTGCAGAGGCGTCCGAAAGCGTCTATATGAGGGAAAGGGTTAAAAGGAAAGGGAATTGATAATGAAGTTGTCATTACCACTGTCTGATAATAGATTAATTAGTTACAGCTGCTGACTTTGGAAGCCATATTACTTTTACCATGTGATGTATGGTTGCCATGGCTATGGTAAAACAAATATGGTGGATATATAGGAGGATGTGCCGGAATTGTCTGGTCTACATCAAACTATCTGTGTTGTTATAGATTAATTTTATGACTTTTGGAATGGTTGTTTGCTGGTGTTTTATGGTGATTAATGAACTAAGTGGAATATTGTTCTTTGTTTCCTTGGCTGTTTATAATAAATCATTTTTATACGGAGATTGAGAAGTTTGGAAAAATGTTCATCTTTGGTATGTTTCATGAATTTTCTATCAACAGTCAGTATAATGCATATGGAATTTGCTTATCTGAAAACAAGAAAAAGAATAAATTTTCCACAAAGTGAAATTACCATTCATTTAGATTTGGTGTGTTTTTATACTCCCATAATATCTACTCAATATAGCAATTTATTTATTTATTGGGGTTTTACGCCGCTTTCAACAATATTTCAGTTATATCACGGCGACAGTTCACTTATTTATGATCCCTGGGTAAACAAACCAGTACTAGGCTAGAAAATGTGCCTTGCCCAAGGGCACTCCACCATGACCGTAGTGCCGCGACTGGGGATCGAACCCGGGACACCCGGTTTCGAAATCCCCAACGCTAACCACTCGACCACGGCGGATTCCTCTCTCAATATAGCAAAAGAATAGTGTTTTAATTTGACACCGTTGTTTAGTTTATAGAAATCAATGACTCTCGGAATTGGATCAGACTATCCAGTTACAGTTGATATTGTGATACTCGGGCAGGTCTAAATGGGGCTCGTCTAGGGATTTAGTGTTTTTTATGCCGCAGAATCTTCAATATCCGCATCTACATGTAATTCTGTCCTAGATGTATTTTTTGAAAAAAACAACCTAGAACTGTTACCCTTTTAGTTTTATCATTCAAGTTCATGTGATCCCGTTTTGGATAGTGACTAAGACCACAAATCATTAGACAGGAGACACGGCTTGAATGATTCTTATTTTTTCAATAGTGCCATGAATTAAACCACCAGTGAATGGACAGGATGGATTGCAGAGCATGCATTACAGTACTTTGTGTTTTGTCATAATGTCTTTTGTGATTGAATGATTCATCATTTACCACCCTCTTGTCATCTTTTGTTCCAGTAACATGATCCAATCAAAACATTTGACATGAGCCGCTATCAGATACATTAATTATGTTTCTGAAATGTCTGTGTTCTAGAAAACTTATAGAAATGGTTGCATAATCATTGACATTTACCTGATAGGATGTTTGCAGGCGTCTGTTTTAACCATTTCATACTTGCAGATGTATTTGACATATCTGCAGTAGACAACTTTTGAATGTAAAGACAAAAATAGACATTAATACACAATGAGCAATTTTTCCTTTGTCACAATTTTTAGAACTACATGTATAATGAAAAAAAAATTCTATTATACTTCCTTTTCTGCCTTAATGTTATAATACTGAAAATTCGTCTGCCACCGATTACTTGTATGTGAAAAGTGTTTAAAACACATGAGTTAACAGTTACATGCTGAAAACATTGGTAAAAGAAGTAATTGCTTATTACAAGCTATTCCTCCTTTTCAACAATGCTTCTGAAAATCATATGCCGCAGAGGTATCAAATATGGTATATAGCAGGGAAAGGGTTAATCCGTGCTTTATACATGGTTTTACAAGTTCTACTGTACTCTGATCTTGTTTCTTGCTCATTTTTTAACCCTTTCCCACATACAAATTTTTTGCAGCAGACAACTTTTAAAACATCTTGGTTATAGAATATGTTATATCTTTAAAAGGGAAAGTTAAATCATTAAAATTAATCATTCAAAGGAGTTGAAAACATTGTGACAAAATTTGAAATTGCTCGTTTTGAGCAATTTCTTCTTTTGTCAATATGTTTTCAAAAGTCGTCTGCTGCAGAGGAGTCAGAAAGCGTCTGTATGTGGGAAGGGTTGACTTGAATCCAAACGTATTTTTCTAACTTGTAAGCTATGTGTCCTACAACCTGGATCGTTTTCCTTATTTCTGAATATTTATGGACTTGTCACTGCTGAATACTAATAAACGTGCAGGCTGCACTTGGTCTGCATTTCCTCCTGTTCTCACAACGTTTTCAAAGACCTTTTGCCTATAAAAAATCTTCAAAATGTCAAATATATGTGCGAAAAGGGTACGAATGTAGTAAAACAGATATCAGTTATAATAGGTTGATAGGCTGAGGCTATGGTAGCTATAAATTGTTAAAAGTCATTCTTTTTCTAAAAGCAGGTCTTGAGTGTGGGGTTTAATGGGTTTCCATGGCAATGACGCTAGGCATTTTAAATCACCAATGGCGTAAAATAGATTTTTAACAGTAGAGCAGATGTTAGCTTTAGTTTTCTGATCTGAATATCGATATTTCAAATGGTATTTAACTGCAAGATTTTAACAGTAACTTTGATTGTTAAATTGATAAATTTGTATCAAAGATGTAGAAACTGAATAAGTCTAGTGGATGCATAGTTTTGTCAGGAAGTTTAATCTGATATGGTATTTTTTAATGTTGTCTGCTTTGTCAAAGTCTGAGTAAATTGAGATCTACATCTGGAAGATTTTATAGATTTGACCACATTGTTGGAAAAGGAGAAATAAGTTTCTATTTTCTTGAATAACCATTTATATTTGATAAAAAGAATACATACAGAAAAATTATGAACAATTAATTTATAACCTCCATTTCGACATTACCATCTGAAAAAGTACAATTTTAATGCATAGTTTAAAAACATGGTTAGGGGAAAAAGAGAATTTCGTGGTTGGGAGTCGCACTTTTCTGCTATTAGTTGTTGTTAAAAGTTGTAAAATGGTTAACCCTTTCCCTCATACGGCAATTCTGCAGCAGACGACTTCGAACATATTTTGTCAAAAAATAAAGAATCTCCATAATTGAAATAAAAACCTGTGGAAAACATTGTGTCAAAAGGAGAAATTGCACGTTTTGTGCAATTTCTTCTTTTGTCACTATGTTTTCAAAAAGCCGTCTGTTGCAGAGGCGTCAGAAAGCGTCTATATGAGGGAAAGGGTTAAGGGCAATGCCAAACAGGTTGAAATCTAAAATATTTTATACCATAATCAATAAATTTACAGTGAACGGGTAACAAATTTGTTAATTGTCTGTTTTAAATTGAACCATCACATGATGAATACCCGACAAGGTCACTAAATATTACTGAGTAATAATTACGCTACAGTCTTATTTGCAGGAACAATACATGACTGTTAAATCCTGTATTTAATTTGTACTAAAGAAGGATTGCACTGTGTTAACCCTTTCCCACATACAATAAATCTGCAGCAGACGACTTTGAACATTTCTAGACAAACACAAAAAAGCTCTATAAATGTTGGTATAATTACAGAAAAGAGTTGAGAACATTGTGACTAGGGAATAAATTGCTGGTTTTGAGCAATTTCTACTTTTGTCAGAATGTTTTCAAAAGTCGTCTGCTGCAGAGGCGTCAGAAAGCAGTCTATCTGTGAAAAAAGGGTTACTTAGATACTGATCTTTTCTTTGTTTTATAGTCACGGTATAGGATATTGGCTGATGTGATGTGGAAGTGTTGCTATGGAAATGGCATTTAAGCACATGCCAAGTTAATCGTCCCATCATGCATAATTATCACAGCTCTGGAAATGCAGGACACTTTTGATCTGCTAATCTTTAATTTCTCATCAAACCACCTATGTTGTATGCACTTAGTCCCAGTAAAGAACAAGATATAATATATAATATTAAGATTTGCCTGCTTTGACATGATATAATGGAAAATGTGTTATATATGGAAAATTAAAGTGTAATTATTTCTAAAACCCTTTCCCACATACAACAAATCTTTATTTGACCTTTATATCTTATGTTGTCCATCCTGAAAGGATTGTGTAGGTGTGACGAATCTCTGAGCACCTACAACATATGGTTTGGTTTGGAAAGAAGAGAAAAATTGAGGGGGGAAATTCCAATTCATCACCCATTGTCTAGATCTTTGACATGGTCATGGTGGAGTGCACATGGGCAAAGCACATTTTCTAGCCTAGTACTTGTTTACCCAGGGATCATGAATAAGTGAACTGTCGCCATGATATAACTAAAATAATGTTGAAAGCGGTGTAAAACCCAAATAAAACAAAGATCTTTGACAACAGGAAGTATATAGAACAATGTGTTAAACATGTATATCTTATTATGGTGCATTGTGAAACAATCGATGCTGATTTAACCTATTACTTCACACTAAACGATATTTTACGACTGCTGTTGCTGACGACTGAAAACATTGGATGATTGTGGTAACAGGTGAAATTGCTCAAAACAAGCAATTTCCCCTTCAATTACAATATTTTCAAGTCTTTGTCAGATTTTTCAATTTGTTCATCTGTTGATTGTAAGTAAAGTAAACAACATTTGAAATAATATGTGAAGTAATGGGTTAATATGTTAATCCCTTGGCCAAAACAGATGGCTTCTTCACCTTATGCAGCAGACAAACAGATAAGTAAAAAGGATGCTCTCAGCTCTGTTACTCTATAATAAGCAAAACTCATTATTTTGCCAATCCTCAAGACGTTTTCAAAGTCTTGCAACTGTCATATTAAAGCGAAACAGTCAATGTTCATTGAATATTATGTAAATAAATATTTATTTATTTTCAGACTTTGATTACGACTGCGGTTACATGATGGCACCATGCCGCAGTACTGAAGAGAGCGATGCTACTTTCAGACAGAGACTCGTCAACAGCTTAAGCCAAAGTTTTCCAGGCAGTGCTCTGTCAAAAGCTTTACAGTGTATGAACGATAGTGACGACGATTTGAAGGACCCTCTTAGCTCCAGTTGTTTCGCCGAGATGCGACTCGACAAGGAGTGTCCTGAGGACGACGAAGAATTGACTAGTTTAACGTGGTTGCAGGATAGTAATTTGTTAAAGGATATTAATGCTGGTGAGGAGGATTCGAAGGAGAATGCTGACATTAAGTTGGAAGGGGGTTATGCTCAAACTCATCCTTCCCATGTGCCATATAATCCTCATAAACACATCAACAGTAAACCACCTTACTCCTTCAGTTGTTTAATATTCATGGCCCTCGAAGACTCGCCAAGCAAAATGCTTCCTGTTAAAGACATTTATCAGTGGATCTTGAATCACTTTCCATACTTCCAGAATGCTCCAACAGGATGGAAAAACTCAGTTCGCCATAATTTGTCACTCAATAAGTGCTTTAAAAAGGTTGACAAAGACAGAGGGCAGGTGAGTGTCTCTTTTAATCCTTACACAGACCAGACCATCTATGGCCCTATCTGATGCCTCTGCAGCAGACTACTTTTGAAAAACTAGTGACAATAGAAGAAATTGCTAAAAAAGAGTACTTTATTCTTTTGTCATAATGTTTTCAAGTCTATTAAATAATTCCACTAGCATTTAAAGTCATTTTCTATGCTTTTGCTGTGATTGATTTTGAAGCCTTTCGACAAAATACAATAAATGAAGGTATATTTACTGAAATAAGGTTGAAAATATTATGGCAAAAGAAAACTATTGCTCTTAAAGGGCAGTTTCTTATTTTTCCACAATAATTACAAAAACTGTCTGCTGCAGAGGCAACA
Organism: Serripes groenlandicus; assembly: GCA_031761405.1. Lineage (NCBI taxonomy): Eukaryota > Metazoa > Mollusca > Bivalvia > Cardiida > Cardiidae > Serripes > Serripes groenlandicus. The sequence continues at coordinate 43,621,337 of JASEVX010000001.1, read as the reverse complement.
GAAAGAGTCTGTATGTTGGAAAGGGATAAACTTTAGTATTATAATTACTGTAACATAGTTCACCTCCTTTCATCCATGCACAGGCATCCACAGCAGACGGCTTGTGCGAATGATGTGGCAAAAGGAGAATTGTTTCATATATAGAGATTTTTCTTACTTATGATATTGTAACATTACTGCCAATAGCTGGCAATATTAACATTGATGAATAGAGTTAGAGGAGGGAGTAATCATTGCTTGTTTTGAGCATTTTCTCTTTATCCTGCAATGTTTTAAGAGAATAGAAAACTACATAAATTAGTCTTATTTGCAAACTGTTTAACAATGCTATCCTAAGTTGTCCTAGTACTGCATGTTTTAGGCATCAAAACAGGAAAATAGATGTTCTTTACACAGATATTGCTTTGAAGAGAATTGTAAACAGACACATTTTTCATACCACTTATTCAACAAAGAGAAAACCACATACTGTTCATTTTGATTTTTGGAGGTTTATTTTTTCACGCTGAATAGGTTAGACTTGCTTGATTGTATATGTTGCCGTGGTAACCAATACAACATGTTTGACGGGGTTTACATCTGATACAGTCAGATACATGCTTATCTAGTTTACTCTTATATCCAAGTGCATAAACTAATTGACTAAATCAGCAAACTCTCCAGCACAAATTGACATTCTTTTACTTGTTATAGTAATAAAAAATATTCTTTCTATTGTTGCAGAACAACATATACCATTGCTTACTTTTAACCCTAAACCATGTGCAGATCTCTTTTGACACATCTGCAGCAGATCACATTTGAGAACATTGTGGGAAATGGCTAAATCTATTGGAGTGGGGTGAACCTGTGCATTTGATGGTCTTACCCTGCTACTGAACCCTTTCCCAACATTTACTCAAGATCTGAAAATCTCTAGAAATGAAGGTATACCTACTAAATTGCTTGAATTCGTCTGACTTGATCCATTTTCAAATTATGAAGGAAAAGAGTAGACACATATTGTCTTACTCCAATGTTCAGAAAAAAAGAAAATGAAATTATGGTCATATTATAAATGATTATTACCATGGTGACGGTCTTGTTTAACCCTTTCCCACAAACATTAAATCTGCAGCAGACAGCTTTGAAAACATTTAAGAAAAATATGGAAAATCTCGATAAACGAAACTTATAATTATTGAATAGAGTTTAAATCTTGGTTGAAAATACCAATTTCTCTTTTGTCACAATGATTTCAAAAGTCATCTGCTGAAGATTTGTTGTATGTGAGAAAGGGTAAATAGGTTTATATTGAGGTGAAGTATGACAGCTGTGCTGTTAACGTTTTCTTACATACATCATATCTTTAGCAGATGACTACAAAAAATATAGTTATCTCCATAAAAGAATGTTTTGTTATTGAATAAAATTTATAATATTGGTAAATGAAAGAATTGCCAATTATGATTTCTTTGTCCTAGTGCCTGTGCCTGCTGGCCTGCTCAATGTGTCTGCATATGGGAAAGGGTTAATACATGTATAAATATATATATATAATTAATATATTTCTGACATTTCCTTGAAACATTTTATATATGAGCCGTTCCACTAGAAAACCAACATAATTGACTCTTTATGTATCAACACAGATCAGCCTGCACAGGCTAACCCGGGCCGACACATTCTGGACACAGGGTCAACAATGTTGGTTTTCTCGTTGAACGGCTATTATTATAAAGTTATTGGCAATTTGATTTAAAAATGACTTATATTTATGACCAACATTTAAAAAGCTAAAACAAATAGGACTTTCAGACATAAAAAGTAGGACATTCCTAAAAAAGATTCATATTTACAGTCGAAATTTTCTGTATACATGACCATTTAGTAAAGACCATCTGTGAACAAAGACCATATCCCAGGGGTGGTCTGTAAACAGAGGTTTGACTGTATAAACATTTTCCAAATAAGCAGGATTTTTGTTGTTGGAAACTCCTGAGCAAAGTGAGAGATATTGCTGTCGTTCTAGCTGTTACCACCCTACAGAGGATTTAATTAAAAAATGATAGCGAGGATGTCATGATGTAGGAAGCCTGTACTTTGTCCTGGTTTTTGTCCAATGATCCATGAAAATATCCCATGTTCTTAATGAACCATACATATTCCACCTTCATATGGATATTGTGGTTAACTCCACTGTCAATCCATCTTTTCCTCTATGATCCTTTCGTCACAATGGTTTCCATTAACCTTGAAGTACATGCAGATGTTCAATGAAATTGTAGGATTTTTTTTATGTTTGATCATTCTAAGCAGAATTATTGCATTCAAACGGTGAAAAAGGTGTAGCTTTTGCCATTTCTGCTCATCATCTTTGCTATGCATGATAATAACTTGACAATTTTTGATGGATGGTTTACAACATACAGGTCACATAAGAACTTTGATCTTGTCGGATAAGTATAAGAGAAAATAGACAACCACACTTAAAACTATTTCCATAAACTAGACGGAACTAATAATCATTTTAGGATAACAAAAATTAAAGATTATAGCAACCCCCCCCCCCCCTTAAGTCAAAGGTGAGTTAGTGATTATGTTAAAACTCGACAGTATGAAAGACTACAGCATTTAAATAAATCCCTCATTTTGTGATGCCAGGATGAAGCTATGTGACACTGCATACCTTGGCTGATAATAACATAGTGTCCAGTGTTCTAGATAACCTGATTCAGCATACCTGTATTGTCAGCATCTTGTCCGCTGTCTGTCGCTATCTGTCTGGGCTGATACCAGGTGTAGTTATAATATAGCCTGTGGTTCTAGTCCTGAACATGTTTTATCCAAATCCCTAATACAGACAGCATTTGAAAGGGTTGATGCTTGTTTACAATCATTGTGTGATTGTATAAATATGTAGACAATTATGTTGAAATTATTATAAAATATATTATTTTAACCCTTTCCCTCATACGACAATTCTGCAGCAGACGATTTTGAACATATTTTGTCAAAAAATCGAAAATCTCTATAATTGAATGGATAATCTATGACTTAAATTGGAAAACATTGTGGCAAAAGAAGAAATTGATCGTTTTGAGCAATTTCTTCTTTTGTCACTATGTTTTCAAAAAGCCGTCTGCTGCAGAGGCAGCAGAAAACGTCTGTATGAGGGAAACAGTCTATAATAGGGAAGCAATGTTGAAAGAAGAAGTCGCTATATATATACTTTTTACCGGCTTCCTTTCACTAGCTGACTCCGAAGCATTCCTAATATAGAAAGTAGGTGTCTTAAAAGTAGAAGATGGATGTTTTACCCTAAAAGGAAAGTTTTTAAATTTCAAAAAGGGGTCAAATACTCAAGTCTTAGTTCAATTTTGTGTTATTTTAGGAAGGCTTGACATTATCTATATAGAGGTTTTCTTCCCCTATTTGGATGAGGCTGTCCTTAACCCTTTCCAACATTTAGCAAATCAGTAGCAGGCGAATTTGAAAATGTCTACTTGAAAATATTGAAAATCTCATAATTGTATATCGGAAATATAAAAATGTTCTAACTCTTAGTTTATTCAGTAAATTCAATTAGATTTTCCATATTTTTTATTTTGCCTCTATCTTTTCAAAGGAGTCTGCTGCAGATTTGTTTGTTGGAAAGTGTTAAATTTGCTTTTACATAAATTTCCTTGATAATTTAAAATTTATTGTTAAATCTTATCTCTTTCCAACCTGCAGACACATTTTGACGCAATAGCAGCACACAATTTCTCCTATGGCTATAATGTTTTCAACTTTATTCAACAATTAAACTTATCTTTTTATGGAGATTTCTTTTAAGGTTTTTATCGCTATATTTTCAAAGTCGTCTGCTGTATAATTGTTGTATGTGGTAAAGGAATAATTAATTGGAGTTCTGAAATCGTTATGACTATTAGGTTTTGGGGTATTTTGTGTGACATGCCTGGGGGGTTTAGGGTTGAATTAGAGTGGTTTGCCGTTAACACCATCTAGTGTACGATATTTGCCTTCCATTCCTGTGAGAAAATGGTTTTCCAGTTTCCATGGAAATATTAAGCTTTACAATCAATAGAGGCGTATAACAATGAGCGGTTCACATTGATATTTGCTACACTCCTTTACCATATCCTTAATTGGGAATGTTTAAAGATGTAGACGTCCGAAATTAAATCCGGGGGAAAATATTGGTGTGTCACTCAATCAAGGCGTTTTAATCAAAATATGCAGGAGAGGGATGGGAATGCCTATACTTATTATCTTAACCCTTTCCCTCATATGGCAATTCTGCAGCAGACGACTTTGAACTTATTTTGTCAAAACATAGAAGTTTTGTGCAATTTCTTCTTTTGTCACTATGTTTTCAAAAAGCCGTCTGCTGCAGAGGCGTCAGAAAGCATTTATATGAGGGAAAGGGTAAAGCTTTTCCCATCGAAACTCTAACCCTCATACAACCAATCTGCAGCAGATGACTGAAAATATCTCGGCAAAAATATGGAAAAATCTCTTATTGAAAAGAGATAAAAAAACCATTGTGACAATAGGAGAAATTGCTCATTATCATAATGATTTATGGACAATTAATCATTTTGTCACAAAGTTTTCAAAAGTACTGCTGTAGATGTTTCTGCAAGTGAGATGGTATCTATTCTTCTAACACTGTTTCTCTTAGAAAGTTTACAATAATTTATCTGTTGCTTTAATTAATTAACCCTTTCCCACTTAAAGATGCTTTCTGAAGCAGATGATTTTTTAAAAACATAGTGGAAAAAGATTAAACTGCTTATAATGTGCAATTTCTCCATTTGTCACAATGTTTTCAACTCTATTTAATAATTATGCCCATATTTATCAAGATTTTTCACATTTTTGCCAATATGTTTTCGAAGTCGTCTGCTGCAGATTTGTTGTATGTGGGAAATGGTTTTTTAAACCTTTCCAACCATATAACAAATATGCAGCAGATGTTTGAAAACTTCCTACCCATAAAGTTTTCTAAAGTTGTCTGCAGCACATGCACTTATATGTTGCTTTTTTGCTTCAGATTAGTCATATGTTTTGGACCATTTACCCCTTCTCATATTCCCAAAAATTTGCAGCTGACAATTTTTTAATAGCCTTTTGATATACTTTATTTCAGACCATCGGTAAAGGTTCACTTTGGTGTGTAGATCCAGATTACCGGCCCAACCTGTTACAAGCTCTACGCAAGACCCCTTACCACCCCTATCACCAGTTACAGATGTTAGCCAACCCCCCACCATCACAGCAAAATCATTATATACAGGGGTAAGTAAATAAAATGTGGAATATATATAATTAACAATGTGGTAAATGTAGGAATTGCTCATTTTAATAATTTCTCCTTTTGCCACAATGACATCGAAAGTGATCTGCTGCAGATGTGTCAAATTGCGTCTGAATGTTAGAAAGGGTTAAATTGAAAGTTTATATCCTTTTAGAAAACAAATATCAGTCATCTTCCTGATGGGTGGAAACTCCCGAGCTCAAATGAAAGTTTGATTTCATATTGTAATCACATTTGATAGCGATAACTTTTAAGGCAAAAATGATTTGAAACCCAAGACTAATGGGATGCGGCCATTAACCGCTCGACAAATTTTCATTGAACTAAGTCAAAATGGGCACCCTTTCTTTAGCATTTTAATAGAACAAGATACAAATATTACTTAAATGGCCCCAATGTTGTGCTACTCAAAATTATTTTCTCATGGCTTTCTTTGGGTATCTACAACACATTGTGATATAAACCTATTTAAAAGTTAGGTTTGACACTTCTATGAAATTGACTACAATTTTGTAGAATTCAGGTTATGACTTTCTGTGAATGCAGTTTTAGTTCACTGTTGAAGGTAAAATGCATGGAGATGGTGCAATTGTTATTAAATGAAGTGGGTGTACCATTGTATTCTGGGGTAATATGATATAATGATAACCACATGCTGTTGTCAAGTATAATCGTCTATATAAACGGTTACCCATTTCAATTCATTGCCTGAAATGCCTATTTTGGATTTATCCAAAATGAAATTTTAATACAAACATAAATAAATAATTACAAGTTGTCTAAAATATGTTGGCATTGAGCAATTCCACAGGATATCCGCTGTTGAAGTCATAGAAATGTATTTCTTGCAATGAAGATATGGTTGTAGAAAGGATTATTTTCATTGCAAGGGAAATGGATTGTTTTGCATCCAGTTCTCTAGAACACTATTATGAATGTCTGTACATGTTAAAACCATCTTTCTAATGATTACCATATTATATTTTCTTTAAATACAAAGGGACAAATAGAAGATAAGATTATGAACATGACCATGAAACATTTTATTGTTAACCCTTTTCCACATACAGACACATTCATGGGTTGATCCAAATGTTTGAAGCCATTAACCTTATCCCACACGCAACAAATCTGCAGCACCCAACTTTTGAAAACATCTAGTCATATACATGTGATTTCTCTCCTTACGGAGAAGTTTAAATCATTATGACAAAAATCAATGGCTGCCGATGTGTCAGAATGAGACAGTATGTGGGAAAGGGTTAAAATACAAGCAGAATAGAGTTCAAGTACTAACAATTATAGGGCAAACTGGAACACATGGCTTGATACAGACACCTTGAGATGCCTTTGCAGCATAAATAACATCTGTTTAACCCCTTGTCCAGCAGCAGACAGCTTTAGAAAACTTTTGTGTCAAAACAAGCAATTTCCCCTTTTGCCACAATTATTTCAACTTCTTGCATCAATTATATTTTCATTTACAGAGATATTGTAAGTTTTAGTCTAAATAGTTTAAAAGTCGTCTGCTGCGGGTTTTTTTGAGGGAAAAGCAGAATTTTGCTCAAATTGAGAAATATCTGCTTGTTCCTCGATTTTTTAACCTCTGTATGTTTAGTTGTAATTTATAGAAGTTACACTTTCATCATCAGTTTCTTTGCGGCTCTAACAATATTACATCGGGTAAACAGATTGTACTTGAGAAAAGATAGGATTACATTAGGATGGGAACCAAACAGTTTGACACAGTTTTTAACCCTTTCCCTCATATAGACGCTTTCTGACGCCTCTGCATCAGGCGGCTTTTTGAAAACATAGTTACGAGCTATTTCTCCTTTTGCAACAAAGTTTTCCACCTTTAGTCATAGGTTATCCATTCAATTATAGAGATTTTCTATTCTTTGACAAAAATATGTTCAAAGTCGTCTGCTGCAGAATTGTCGTAATTGTATGCAACTATGCCAGACAATTTTCAGTTTCCAATATTGTCATATTTTTTCAACTCGATCTTAAATTATATTTTCATTTAAAGAGATTTTCCATATTTTTCATCAAATATTTACAATGCAGTCTGCTGAAGATTTTGTTGTATGTGGAAAAGGGTAAAGTGTGGACAAGTCCTCTTGTATTATCAGCAAGTTTGAAGATGTCTCTATTTATATCCTACTGAAAAACAAAGTGTGCTGAAGAGCTTATCATAGAGGACTTATCTAGATGGGGGCAGGTGACGATATTCTCATCTTGAACTGGCATGCGGCAGCCCTTCAGTTCTTTGTCAGTATGGTCTGCTCTCTGAACTCTCATTGAAGCTTGCAATCTCTTTATATTTCAAAATATTATGAAATGGTAAAATCAAGAAAACAATGTTTGAAATATAAGGCCTACTTGATATTTATATTTAACCCTTTCCCACATACAACAAGTCTGTAGCAGACGATTTTGAAAACATCACACCAATTATATAAAAAATCTCCCTTAATGAAGGCTTAAAGTTGAAAACATTGTGTCAAAAGGAGAAACTTCTTCTTTTGTCACTAAGTGGTCAAAAATCATCTGCTGCAGAGGCGTCAGAAAGCATCTACATGAGGGAAAGGGTTGATTATGTGATATGTATGGATGAATATTCATTTCTCCATTACCCATTATATGAAGATGTGTCAAAATGAAGTTTTTTTGGAAGTTTTTTGGACAGCTTTGAACACATCTAGGCAAAAATTTGAAAACTATTTATATATGAATGTATAATTATTAAATAAGGTTGAAAACATTGTGGAAAAAGAAATTTGAAAACGCCCTCTGCTTCATAAAGCATCTGAATGTGGGAAAGGGTTTTTGCATCAAGGGTTACAGTCATGCATTATTTCTGTGTAAATAGACGACTTAAACGTGCAACAAGAGCATTGTGGGTAATTCTTACATAGTATCTACAATATTGAAGATTGCCCGAGGTCTATAGATTTGAGACACACTGTCTGTGACATGTCACCCATTGACAGTGGTATTTATGCTGCAACCATAGCAACAAATGACCATGTTAACGGATGAAATGAATATGGTGTTTCAAAAAAATATAATGTGTCTAGTAATTTTCAAAGAGTATGGGAATGCAGGCAGGTATTGTTTTTTCTAGTGTGGATAGAAGTAAACCGAAACTGAGGGGGGAAACAAAATGTGGAAAAATGAGTTATTAAACTTTGGTTCCTTATGCCTCGATGTTCTCCATCTATTATAAGTGATGATAAAGATTGAAATAGATAAACCTTTCCCACATACAACAATTCTAAATCAGTCGACTGGTAACTATCTTGGCACAAGTGTGGAAAATCCCTATAAAATTTATTCAAGCATTCAGTATATGGAAAACAATTTGAGAGAAAAAAAGAAGGCAAGTTTGTCAGAAAAAATCCAACATAGCTAGGATAAGAGAAGATGTTTAACGTTTGCATAATTTGCCCTAACTCTGAAGACAACAGAAACTGTTTGAAATGTTTAAGTGCCAAGATAACCTACCTGAAGAGTAACTTTCAGCTTAGTTAGGTCAGTTTAATGACCTGCTGGTTTGTTACAAGGCTGGTTTCATCTATCCATTACACCATAGTGATTATTTAACCCTTTCCCACATAAAGACGCTTTCTGACGCTGCAGCAGACGACTTGAAAACATAGTGACAAAAGAATAAATTGCTCAAAACTTAATTCAATTATTGTTCTTTCATTTAACCCTTTCCCTCATACCAGAATTCTGCAGCAGACGACTGAACATATTTTGTCAAAAAATAGAATATCTCTATAATTGAATGGATAACCTATGACTAAAAGGGGGAAAACATTGTGTCAAAAGGAGAAATTGCTTGTTTTAAGCAATTTCTTCTTTTGTCACTATGTTTTCAAAAAGTCATCTGCTGCAGAGGCGTCAGAAAGCGTCTATATATGGGAAAGGGTTATAGGGATTTTCTGTGCTTTTGCCTAGACGTTTTCAAAGCTGTCTACTGCATATTTGTTGTTTGTTGGAAAGGGTTAAACAGCATTCTATCCATTACACTGTAGTGATTATTTAACCCTTTTTCAAATGCAGAAACTTCTGTAGCAGATAACATTGTGGAAAGTTTAGAATTTGCTCATAATTCGCATTTTCTACTTTTGCCATAATATTTTCAACATGATTCTTTCATATATTTCGATTTATTATAGTTTTTGCCAGGTGTTCTCAAAGACTGACAGATGTGTTGTATGTGGGCAAGGGTTTTAACTTTCCAATTTTTGCAGCAGAAGACTTTTGAAAACATTGTGACAAATTGCCATAATGCTTCAACTCTGTTTAATTATAACACTTCCCTACAGAGATATTTTCCAACTTTTAGCAGGCATGTTTAGGGAGGCGGCTGCTATAGATCTTTTCAGTATGAGGGAATTGTTTTAGTCTCACAAAACAAGATGGTTTATCTATACTATCAAATTATCAGAATTGAGGTGTCTGTTTTCAAATTGGTTGCTGATAGCTGGTTCCCATCAAAACCAATTTAACTGCCTTTCTGTGTTCAAGCCAGAACTGCCCAAGTGTTGTTCAATCATCACAATGTTTTCTTTAAATATATTTGTCAGATAATAATGCTTTTTATCCAAATGTGTTTTTTCTCCGACTTCTTAAAAAAAAAGTACAATGATCTTTTAACCCTTTCCCTCATACGACAATTCTGCAGTATACAACTTGAAACATATTTTGTCAAAAATTTGAAAATCTCTTTAAATGAATGGATAACCTATGACTAAAAGTGAAAAACATTGGCAAAATAAGAAATTGCTTGTTTTGAGCAATGTCTTCTTTTGTCACTATGTTTTCAAAAAGCTGTCTGCTGCAGAGGCGTCAGAAAACGTCTATATGAGGGAAAGGGTTAATCGAGATACATACACTTTCTGATGCCTCTGCAGCAGTTGAATTCTGAAAGAATGTTGGCAAAAGTCGTCGGCTGCTGGTTTGTTGTATGTTGGAAAGAGTTATAATAGAAGTGATATTTTGAAGAAAAAAATGTATTTCAGTCTGTTTTCAAAAGTTGTCTGCTGCAGTGGCATCAATAGTCAGGATAGAGGATTAACATATTTAAGGCCAGGAAATATTTAGCTATGTTAAGCATACAAGATGTTAGGGAACCTACCTGCATTTAAGAATTACCCCCCTTTCCCATATACAGATGACACTAGATAACATATTGACAAAAGTGGACATAGTTCATAATGCTGCAGATATCTTGAATGATGTAAAAGGAAAGGGTTAAAAGCCGGGGAAAAATGAACTATTGGTAGCATTCCGGTTGTTTTTAGACCTTCATTTTAATTTAGCTAATACAGGGTATTGATAAAAAAATAACCACCATTAATTTTGGAAAGTGATCATGCAGGCCAAGAAATTGATCCTACTTGTTCAATTAGGAATATCTGCAAACATGGTTGCAGAGGTCCAGCCAGATAAGGACGGGTATTCAGCTCTTTTCCCCACAATATCTCTTTTATCATTAAAGCAAACCCTATGTTGTGGGTACTCAAAAGAATGAGACGATTCTTTTGAGTACCCACAACATAGGGTTACATGGACAAATAAGGATTTTAGAACATGCATGATGGTTGTGTTCCATGGAACTGGCTAGGCTGTCACAGAAAAACGTTACACATTGGTAGATGCACTGGCAACTGATGGTTTACAATTTCAAATTTTAACCCTTTCCCACATACAACTAATTTGAAGCAGCCGACTTTGAACATATTTTGTCAAAAAATGGAAAATCTCCATAATTGAATGGATAACCAATGACTATAAGTGAAAACATTGTGGCCAAAGGTGAAATTGCTCATTATGAGCAATTTCACCTTTGCCCACAATGTTTTAAAAAGTTGTCTGCTGCTATTGCGTTAAAATGCGTCTGCAGGTGGGAAAGGGTTAACACAGTTTCCTTCATATAATCTCATTTGTAGCAGACACTTTTTGAAGGCGTTGTTTGAAAAAGGTGAAATTGCTCATTATTTGTTGAATGTGGGAAAGGAGTAGCAATTGCGCATATGCCACATTGTTTTCAAAAGATGTCTGCTACAGATATATCAACATTAACTATTTCTCACATATAAACGCTTTCTGATGCCTCTGCAGCAGAGGACTTTTGAAAACATTGTGTATCGGGTTAATGATGTAGTTTCCATGGCTGTATGTAATCCGCTTACTCCCAATGAGTAGTTAATAGTAAGGACAAAGTGTAAGTTTCACCACAGCAGTGATCATTGTTACCATGCTGACTTTCCCTAAACCAGTCATTTCCATATTAATCAAGAGCATTTATGGCATTATAGGTTGCCATAGTAACAGTTTATTCAATACCGAAAAACGACTATGATTGATTTGATAGCACTTTCCTGTCAAGTGAGTGTTTTCAAGTTGTAGCAGAAATGTATTTTATTTTACTGACGGGTGAAGATTGGCTGTCTGTTGAATGGCTAAACTAATAACTTAACCCTTTTCCACATACAACAGATGTCTTTAAAGAACTCTGGCCTAAATATGGAAAATCTTAATAAATGAAAATATAGACATTGAATAGAAAACATTTCGGCATAAGTGAAATTGCTAATTAGTTTCAGGTCTGCGGCAGATGGTCAAATTACATCTGCATGTGGGAAAGAGTTACAATGATCATGCTCTATTACTCTTAAGCAGTTTCTCTTTAACCCTTTCCCACATACAACAAATCTGCAGCAGACAACTTTGAAAACAAAGTGACAAAAACCTGAAAAATCTCCAAAAGTAGATAGCTTAATTGTTAAATTACGTTCAAAACATTGTGACCAAGAGCATTTGGCCAAGATAGGAAGGGGGAATACATGTCTTTCCCCCACATTATCTTCTCTCTTATTATCCAACCAAACCCTATGATGTTGGTTCTCAAAAGACGATTATTTTGAGTACCCACATCATAGGGCTTGGCTTTATGGTCAAATAAGGATTTTAGAACATGCAAAACTTATCTACAGCTCTGACTACATTTTCAAAAGTTGTCTGCTGCTGTTGCTTCAAAATGCGTCTGCTTCTGTTGCGTCAAATTGCGTCAAAATGCGTCTGCAGGTGGGAAATGGTGAAGCAATTTCACTTTACCTACATTGTTTACAACTGTCAAAAGTTGTCTGTATCTTAAAAAAATAAGATCAAATAAGTTTTGATTAATCTTTGTTAGAAATAACTCTTTATTTGTTTTCTTTATTTTTCAGAATAAGACCTCAGCCATTAGCACCAAGATTTGGACCGAATTCAATATCACCTCGTAAGTTATATTATCATATTGAAAGGACATAACTTGATAGTTTTATTATCACATTTAAAAAGATAGAATATATTATTTATTCGCACCCTTTATAGTCTGGGCGATTTCCATACAAGGTCCATAATGTTATAAAGGATGACAATTTATGTCTGAAAGTAAAAGGGATTGAATTTTTGTCTTTGAACATGTCCATCATGTGTTGAATGATGTCCACCTAATTCATCTGCTTTGAAAATATGTGATGTTAAATTGGACAGAGTATAACCTTAACCCTTTCCCTCATACAATAATTCTGCAGCAAGCGACTTTGAACATATTTTGTCAAAAAATCGAAAATCTCTATAATTGAATGGATAACCTATGACTAAAAGTGGAAAACATTGTGGCAATTGGAGAAATTGCTCGTTTTGAGCAATTTCTTCTTTTGTCTCTATGTTTTCAAAGAGCCGTTTGCTGCAGAGGCGTCAGAAAGCGTCTGTATGAGGGAAAGGGTTAATACAAAAAAACAAAACATTGTAAGACAGAAATGAATTGCTCATTTTGCCCTATTTCTTCTTTAGCAGCATTGTTTCATACGTCTCTGCTGGTCATTAACCCTTTCCCTCATATAGACGCTTTCTGACGCCTCTGCAGAAGACGGCTGTTTGAAAACATAGTGACAAAAGAAGAAATTGCACAAAACGTGCAATTTCCCCTTTTGACACAATGTTTTCCACTTTTAGTCATACTCATAGGTTATCCATTCAATTATAAAAGACTTTTCATTTTTAAACAAAATATGTTCGAAGACGTCTGCTGCAGAATTGCCGTATGAGGGAAAGGGTTAAAGGCAATAAATGTTGTCTGTATTGGGCTCTTATGAAACCTGAACATTTAAGTTATTAAAAAAGAATCTTTAATGAAATAAGCTCATGACAACATTTTACTTTTGTTTTTCAGATTTATTTCCCTTCCTTAGTAGAAGATTAGGGCAGACAAGTATTGATATTATTGGTAAGTGAATTCATTCCTCTATTGAAAACTCCTTTTTGGAACTGCAACAGAAAACATTTTAAAACAACACAACTTATAGAAAAATTTCTCTTAACGAATGTAATTATTGTTTACAGTTAAAAACATCATTGCAATAGGAGGTATTGCTTGCTTTTGTGTCTGCATGTGAGAAGTAGTGTGTTAATCCTTTCCCTCATACAACAGCAGATGACTTTGAAAAAAATCATGCAAAAACATGGAAAAGCTATATCAATTATATTACTGAAAAAAGTTGAAAACATTGGCAAAAGGTGAACTTGCTTGTTTTGAGCAAATTCTCCTTTGTCACAGTGTTTTCAGAATTCGTCTGCTGCAGATGCGTCAGAATGTGTCTACAAATGACAGCTGATTAGTTCTATGTTGTACAAGACAACAATATTGATGTTACAACCACAATTAATTAATGGTTTTTGATGTTTACACTGATGAAATTTCAGTGATTAGGGTTATATTTCACTAATCTGTATATTCCTTGTATATTTACAGACAGTGATATTAAAGATGTCGCCCAGACGCTGGTCTCCCTGAAAACATGGAGCAGTAAGTAATTTTGGCTTTTACTCTTGTTAGAGAGCATTCTTTTTGATGCATCAGCAGTGGTCGACTTTTTTGAAAATGCTTGTTATTCAGTCTTCACTGCAGTTTTTGGGTCTATTCTCATTTAAAATAAATTCATATTGAGAAGTATTAAACGAAGCTAAACCCTTTTCCTCTATGCAAAAGACTTTGAAGCATCAGGCAAAAATATGAAAAATCTCAACAATGTTAATTTAAATTAATAAATTGAGGCAAAATGTGAAGATGCTCATCATGAGCAATTTTCTTTGCTTCTTTACAATGTTTTCAAAAGGTTGGAAATGGCTGATGACAAAATAAGGAAGGATTATCATCTCCTTTTTAGAATTTATTCCATCTTTTAACCCCTTTCAGAAATGTTACAGGCTGTCCAATATATATAAAATACTTTCATTTTCTTTTTAGAGACCAAGCCTGTGAACACCAACTTTGCACAGGGTATCAAAAGAAAATTTGGGTATGTATATTTTGCCTCTATTTTGTATAGGGTTTTTAATGACATTTGTATAGGGAAATACTCAATTTTTCAAAGATTTCAATTAGGCAAGTATATTATGTGAGATAATAAAATTGGAGTTTCAAATTATTATGACCAAATATGAAGAAATTACCAAATGCTGGAGTTGATAGAGATTAGAATGAAAAACAAACAATCCTGTATTGGAGTTCATCTACAATGGACAGTTTAGTAAACTTGACTTTCAATAATGAAAATATAATAATGTCAAAATTGGAATAGTGTACCATAACAAACTGTATGAAATATGTGTTATATAAACAATCAGGCACATTAAGTTCAATAGTGTAGTACAAACACTGATTATAAGGTTGCACTTAACCCTTTCGTAGACCACATTCTGATGCATCTGCAGCAGACAACTCGTGAAAACATTGTGGCAAAAGGAGAAATTTCTCTGGTTGCCACATTGTTTTTGAACTATTTCCAGTCCATACCTTCATTTATAGAGATTTTTTTCCTTTTTCATAACTCTTTCAAAAATCCTCTACTGCAGAGGGGTCAGAAACACCAGTATGTGGAAAAGGGTTAACATGTTATGCATGGAAAATATAAAATGTTCATGTTGCATGCAGACATTTGCTTTTGGTAAATAATTATGTAGATGACTTGATATCATATGGGTACTTTTCTCCCATCTCTTGCCCATATAAAACAAGTCTGCAGACATTTCAAAATGAGTCTGTATGTGGGAAAGGGCTAAAGCAAAAAACTTTGAAAGCATCTGTGGAAATAGCAATGATAACATTGCTTGAAAAGGAGGGAGAGGTGTTAAAAAGAAGGATGTATCAAGGAAAAATGAAGAAGACAAAAAAATCAACTAAAGTCATTATTAAGCACTTTGTTTTGATGAAGATTTTTTTTTTTTTGCATTACACTATAGGCATGCTGAACACCTCATGTAACTTTGTTGTAAGTGGAGTTCAATTCCCCTTTATACTGGAACTTAGTTGATATTGTATAGATCTACAGTACAGTAAATGTCACCCTTTCTCACATACAAATCTACAGCAGACAACTGTGAAAATACGTGGGCAAATATATGGCAAGTCTCTCTTAATGAAAGTAGAAATCATGAGCAATTGCACCCTTTGCCACAGTGTTTCCAAAGGTCGTCTGCTACAGATAAGTCTGTATGTAGGAAAGATTAACCCTTTCCCTCATACAACAATTCTGCAGCAGACGACTTTGAACATAATTTGTCAAAAAATAGAAAATCTCACCTGTCTAAAAGTGTAAAACATTGTGTCAAAAGGAGAAATTGCTTGTTTTGAGCAATTTCTTCTTTTGTCACTATGTTTTTAAAAAGCCGTCTACTGCAGAGGCGTCAGTAAGCGTCTATATGAGGGAAAGGGTTAAACAGGATGTAAGATTTATAGTAACTAATTTCCAGTATAAAATGGACAATATTACAAAACAGTGTGTGTGCAGTGTTGATCTTTGATTTTTGTATTGAAACACATTCTCATCTTAACCTCATCATATGAAACCACTTTCATTTCAATTTTCATGATGCTTTCTGCATTAAACTACTTATGAACTAAAAACCATCCATTGCAGAATCCTAATCCTTTTATATTACCATAACCCTTTCCCACAATAGTAATTATACAGTAAAGAACTTTGAAAACATCAATACCAAAATATGAAATTCAACTGTTTGTCACTTAAGCAAGCACTTCGAAAAAAGCAAATTAGCAAATTGTTTTCAACTTTATTTTCTAATAATTCTTCATTTCTTAAGATTTACCATACTTTGCTATCATGTTTTCAAATGTGTATGCTGCAGATTTGTTTGATTTTGGAAAGGTTGGAATTGTGAGTTTACATAAATTCATCTTTGGACAAATCATTAACAAAAGTAAACTGAAAATGTGTACCAAAAAAAGCATAATATTTCACCTGTGGGTTTATGTTAACCCTTTCCCTCATAGAGACACTTTCTGACGCCTCTGCAGCAGACGGCTATTTGAAAACATAGTGACAAAAGAAGAAATTGCACAAAACATGCAATTTCTCCTTTTGCCACAATGTTTTCCACTTTAAGTCATAGGTTATCCATTCAATTATAGAGATTTTCTACTTTTTAGCTCACCTGAGCTTTGCTCAAGGTGAGTTATTGTGATCGCCTTTTGTCCGGCGTCCGTCGTCCATCGTGCGTTGTGCGGCGTCCGTCGTGCGTCAACTTCTTCTCCTCAGTAACCAGTGGGTCAATTGGGATGAAACTTCACAGAAAGCATCCTCTCAATGACCTCACCAGATTTCCTTCAAATTTTTGGGATCCATGCAGAATTCTGGTTTCCATGGCAACGAAATGAAAAAAACTTCAAAATTCTTCTTCTCCCAAACTGGTTGGCAGATTTTCAAATAATTTTGTAGAAATGTTCCTTGGATGACCCTCTATAAGATTCCTTCAAGCCATGTTGATTGGTCAAAAAACATGGCCGCCAGGGGGGGCGGGGCTATTTTGCCTTATATGGCTATAGTGAAAACTTAAAAAATCTTCTTCTCCGAAAGTGTTTGGCCGATTTTCAAATAATTTTGCAGAAATGTTCCTTGGATGACCCTCTATCAGATTCCTTCAAGCCATGTTGATTGGTCAAAAAACATGGCCGCCAGGGGGCGGGGCTATTTTGCCTTTAATATATATATGGCTATAGTGAAAACTTAAAAAATCTTCTCCTCCGAAAGTGTCAAGTCGATTTTCAAATAATTTTGTAGAAATGTTCCGTGGATGAGCCTCTATCAGATTCCTTCAAGCCATGTTGATTGGTTGAAAAACATGGCCGCCGGAGGGGGGGGGGGGGGGGGGGGGGGGGGGGGGGGGGGGGGCAGGGCTATTTTGCCTTATATGGCTATAGTGAAAACTTAATAAATCTTCTTCTCCGAAAGTGTCAGGCCAATTTTCAAATAATTTTGTAGAAATTTTCCTTAAGTGACCCACTTTCAGATTCCTTCAAGCCATGTTGATTGGTAAAAAAACATGGCCACCAGGGGGGCAGGGCTATTTTGCCTTATATGGCTATAGTGAAAACTTAAAAAATCTTCTTCTCCGAAAGTGTCAGGCCGATTTTCAAATAATTTTGTAGAAATGTTCCTTGGATGACCCACTTTCAGATTCCTTCAAGCCGTGTTGAATTGTAAAAAAACATGGCCGCCAGTGGGCAGGGCTATTTTGCATTATATGGCTATAGTGAAAACTTAAAAAATCTTCTCCTCCAAAAGTGTCAGGCCGATTATCAAAAAAAATTATAGAAATGTTCCAAGGGTGACTGACCCTCTATCAGCCAATTCCTTCAAGCCAAGTTGATTGGTCAGAAACTATGGCCGCCATGGGGCTTATATAGTTAAAGTAAAAAAAAAAAAATCAGGTGAGCGATTCCAGGGCCATCATGGCCCTCTTGTTTACAAAATATGTCTGTAAAAAAGTCGTCTGCTGCAGAATTGTCGTATGACCTAGTCTTCACACTATTATAGATTACTTTTGTCCACAAACTATGGATTCTCGTCACAAACAGTGTACCTTCTTATGCACAAAAGATTTATAACGTTGTTAAAAGTAGCCAATGATACCGGAAATGATTTAATAATGTTCTAAAACAATGATTAAAACGCTTTTCCCATATATAGATGATTTGTGACGCCTCTAGAGCAGACAACTATTGACAACATTGTGACAACAGAAGAAATTGCTCAAAACAAGCAATTTCTTCTTTTGCCACAATGTTTTCAACTCTTCAGTAACTATACCTACGTTTATAGAGCTTTTTAGTGTTTATCCCTAGATATTTTCAATGGCGTCGGCTGCAGATTTGTTGTATGTGGGAAAGGGTTAATTTACCCATTCTTAGTTTCCAGAATAGTTACTTACAGGGATGTCAAATATAAAATGTTAAAATACGCCCTCATTGTCTCTTCAATGTTTTTCTTTCTAGATATGTTAGGCAAGTTCTTTTTTTCTTCTTTGCCATGAATAGGACGGTTATTTTCTGACTTGAGTGTGTTCTTTTTAAAAGTGTTCATTAACTGAAATATGCCCTTTGTGTGCTAGTTATAATTCTATTATGTTCATTATATTTTGGTGACACATTCCCAAACTACCATCTGGTTTTGTTAAATAAGTAGAAAAGAAGCTCTCTATTTTAGGAACTCAATGAAATTCTTAGTATGTGATTCATTGAACCCCTCCTCACAAGCAACAAGATCTGCAGCAGATAACAGAAATGTCTGCAAAAATATGGAAAATATTACCTGATATGAACAATTACCTCAGCACTTAACCCTTTCCCACATATAGATGCTTTCTGATGCCTCTGCAGCAGACAACTCTTGAAAACTATTTGGAAACAGGAGAAATTGCTCTTAATTGCTCATTATGAGCAATTTCTCCTATAGCCATAATGTTCTCAACTCGATTCAAACACTACTTTTATTTACAGAAATTGTCTCCATTTGTCTAGATGTTTTCAAAGTCGTCTATAGATTTTTTTTATGTCGGAAATGTGTTGCAGATGTTACAAAATTGTCTGCTGCAGATTTGTTTGAAATGGTTAAATAGAGCTTTATTACAAGTTTCTTTTCTTTTCTATGTTTCACAATTACTGATTGTCTCAGCCATAGATTCTGTATTTGAAATAGAAGTGGGATAGGCTTGTAGTAATTACATTATAACTGCGTAACATAATAAGGTCGAAAGAAAAAAAGGAGATGTAGATATTTATTAGTTTGCCTTGCTTTCACCTAGGATTTCTGTAGTAATCAAATATATATATATGTTATAATTGGTAGATCTGGGAAAATTTAATATTTATATTGAGTGTTTCTTATTGCATGATTTCTCCCCATGTTTTAACCCTTTTCCGCATATAACAAATTTGAAGCAGATGACATTGAAATAGTCTTTGCAAAAGAATATGAACTTGCTATAAATGAAATAATAATTATCAAATAAAGTTGAAAACATCGTGACAAATGGAAGATTGCTCAACATGAGCAATTCCTTTTGAAACAATGTTTTCAAAAGTTGTCTGCTACAGAGGCGTTTATAATGTGGTAAAGGGTTAAATGAGTTATAACTGTGTGTGAAAGCATTAGTAATAATGATGACAATAGCAAGTTACGTTATTAATCATAAGTTATTTTAAGGCTTGTCTATTTTATAAGCATCAAAATCTTCTGCCTTGAAACCATGAAGCAAAAAATCAAACATCTGGAGGGAGTAATATTCAATTGTGATACAGAATTTAATTTTTTTTTGTAGATAAAGTCATTTTGAGCAATTTATCCTTATCTCATAATGCTTTCCAAAAGTTGTCTACTGCAGGGTCATCAAATGTCTTCTTAGAAACAATAAAAGTAAAGAGATAAAATGTAAATTTGTACTTATTGTTTTACTTCTATTTACAGAGAGATAACTGCAAGTCCAATAAAGAAGAGGCCTAAAGGTCCAGTTATTTGTACAGTAAATCCCAGTTCAGATCACACCTATAGCATTACAAAGGTCGAGGCCGACGAGGACGAATATGTGCCCGGCTCACCTGGGTCTTCCATTGATGATGAATATGACTTTGGTTCAGATGAGGAGATCGATGAGGAGTATTATAGTGAAGTTGAACGTAACGGTGATAATTTAGACAGTGAAGGTGAAAGTGGTGTTGACGAGGTTGACGGATGTGTTGAAAATAGTGTACGGACACCTAAACGACCACGATATATCGACAGTATGAAACGGAACAGATTTGAGGACACAAGCGAAGAGGAGCAGAAGAAAATTAAGGAAGGTGCTGATGCGTTGTTGAACTTAGCGGAGATATGTCTGTCCCGTCATGCAATGAGGTCTAGCAGTCCGGACAGCTCAGACTTGAGTAATAGCAGTGAAAATAGCCAATCATAACCTTAGCATGCTAGTGATAGTGTAAATAGACGTGTAATCAGACAATTATTATTTGCCGTACATGAGATTCATATCTTACTGCAATTATCATCTTTACCTCTTCTTACCCTTTCCCTCATACGACAATTCTGCAGCAGACGACTGAACATATTTTGTCAAAAGATGGAAAATCTCTATAATATAATTGAATTGAAATCTCTAATCTCTATATTTTATGACTAAAAGGGGAAAACATTGTGACAAAAGGAGAAAGTGCTTGTTTTGAGCAATTTCTTCTTTCATTGCCATGTTTTCAAAAAGCCGTCTGCTGCAGAGGCGTCAGAAAGCGTTTATATGAGGGAAAGGGTTCATTAAAAAGGTCAATATTTTCTTTTGCAAACTGAACTGATAATATTTAATGACTCATTCAGCAGGCCAGAAAATATTTCAGGAAAAGAAAGAAATTGTCCATGATTTGAATAGGAGGTAAAGATAATTGATTGTATTAAAGAAAAATGGCAGTGTGAAAAAATTGTGTCTGTTGATGAGTAAGAATTAGTGATACATGATGCTTTTTATTGAACTTGTTATGTCTAAACCTTATCCAACATAAAAATCTGCAGCAGACTACTTGGAAAACATCTAGGCAATTATCTCCATAAATTAGATGTAATGATTTTACAGTTTAAGCCTTTCCCTCGTATGACAATTCTGCAGCAGATGACTTATTTGAATGTATTCTTCAACAAATAGAAAATCTCTATAATTGAATGGATAACCTATGACTAAAAGTGGAAAACATTGTGGCAAAATGAGAAATTGTTCGTTTTGAGCAATTTCTTCTTTTGTCACTGTTTTCAAAAAGCTGTCTGCTGCAGAGGGGTAAGGAAGTGTCTATACAAGGATAAGGGTTAAATGATTTCAAGTGGTCTGCTGCAGATGCCTGAAAGTGTGTCTGCTGCATGTTGGCAAGGGTAAGTAAGTCCATGCTGCTATTTGCTGTCTCTTAACCCTTTCCCACCTGCAGAGGCATAAGCAGCAGATGACTTTAGAAAACAATGTAGCAAATTGGCAAAACAGTTTTCAAAAGTTGTCTGCTGCAGAGGTGTCTGTCGGAGAGGGAGATGATATTTTTAGTCTGATTATGAAATTACGACTCAGACTAATTTTTCATAAAAGAAAGTTATTGTCATACATGGATGGACCTAGGTGTTATAGAATAGATTGTTAGATGTACTGTATTATGTTAATTGAAAACTGAAGTGATATTTGACAATTTCAGTGATCAATTTTAATTCTTCCAAATAGGCCATTAGGCTTTGTTTTTTAAATGATAAATCATGCCAAATTTTATCCTGTTATGTCCATAATTTTCATGTTTTTAAGAGATTAAGCTTTTAACCTCTTCCATTAACTGCAAATCTGCATAAAATATCTAGGTAAAACTATTGAAAATCATTATAAATGAAATAGTTTAATTGTTGAATTTTAAACATAGTGTCACTGGGAATTCAAAAAAAGAATAGATATACGAATCTTAATAGCTTTTAACAGCATTATACAAAGGCTTAGATACACATATACCTATATAAACAAAAACTGTTTTGAGATAGGAAATTTGGACATAACAAGTTAAAATGCATCATAGTTTGACTGGTTGCCTGGCAACACAAAAAAATGTCTTCCATTTTAATATATGTATAACCAGATCTCAACATGTGATGATTGTCTAAAACCCCTACACTCCTTGTGTTTTTTGGCGACAAAACACCAATAATTATGTCACTTTCATTTTTACAAAAAGATTTGTTTGTTAAAATGTTTCATCGCTAAAGTGTATGAATAAAGTAAGATTTAAAATCAAATTTATAAATTATGCTTGAACTAAGAGGGAAAGAGGAAGAAGTAGTGTTTTATACTCAAATAAAATATTCACTACTTAACCCTTTCCCTCATACGACAATTCTGCTTCTGCAACAGACGACTTTGAACATAATTTGTCAAATAATGGGAAATCTCTGATTGAATGGATAACCTATGACTAAACATTGTGACAAAAGGAGGAAATTTCTTCTTTTGTTACTATGTTTTCAAAAAGCTGTCTGCTGCAGAGGCGTCAGAAAGCGTCTATATGAGGGAAAGAGTTAAGGTTCCCTGATTGAGATATTTTTTAATAAGGTTATATTTAATTAAGAGGCTAATTAAACCATACATTTCAGGAGCATTGGTAATGGAAATAGCTAAGAGGAAACATCCTCTTAACCCTTTCCCACATACAACTAATTTGCAGCAGACGACTTTGAACATATTTTGTCAAAAAATGGAAAATCTCTATAACTGAATGGATTACCAATGACTATAAGTGGAAAACATTGTGGCCTTTGGTCACAATGCTTTCAAAAGTCATCTGCAGCTATTGCGTTAAAATGCGTCTGCAGGTGGGAAAGGGTTAACCCCATACATATACAACACATCAGCAGCAGGCCTCTTTGAAAGCATCCAAGCAAAACATGCTACATCTCAATATAAAATGAAAGTATGATTATTGGGTAAAAAATTAGTTGAAAACATTGTGGCAGAGGTAGAAATTGCTCATTATGAACAATTTCTACTCTTGCCTAAATGTTTTCAATAGTCGTTTGATGCAGGTGAGAAAGGATAGTACAATAAAAAAGACAAGAATAAATATGTAGCATAAAGCCCATTTTTGACTTGATACATTCAAATTCGTCTGTTGTAGCTTTCTTGTATGTGGGCAAGGAATAACCTTTTCACTCATATAGATGCTTTCTGACGCCTCTGCAGCAGACAGATTTTTAAAAACATAGTGACAAAAGAAGACATTTCTCAATACGAGCAATTTCTCCTTTTGCCATAATGTTTTCCACTTTTAGTCACACCTTATCCATTCAATTATAGAGATTTTCTATTTTTTTCGACAAAATATGTTCAATGTCGTCTGCTGCAGCTTTGTTGTATATGAGGGTAAGGAATAAACATGTTTCCAACCCTTTTATTGGGTTTCAAAAAGATTATCGACTAAGAGACAGTCTTTCATTATTATTCTTTCTA
Source organism: Serripes groenlandicus (assembly GCA_031761405.1). NCBI lineage: Eukaryota > Metazoa > Mollusca > Bivalvia > Cardiida > Cardiidae > Serripes > Serripes groenlandicus. The sequence goes on along the minus strand of JASEVX010000001.1, from coordinate 43,597,666 downwards.
AAAAAAGAAACCTCAATACACATTGTCATGTAATGAATCAAAACTGGGGAAAAAGCAATAATTGTTAATGAGATAAATTAATGACAGCATTTTATTATTCCTATAGTAACCGTTATATACAGGACAACAACATCCCTGTTACACCATTTTTGAAAATTTGAAGATATTGCTAGAAAGGATTGAACATTTAGATGAATGAAAGGACATTGATTATTTAGAAAAGATAGATAATATTGTTTTGAAATAAGATTTTGCAATATCCGTTCTACCCTGTAATAATGTTTTCCAGAAACACAGCTCATTTGTTGCTCAAGTCTTCTTTATCAGGGAAAGGGTTTTAAGTTTTCCCTTTGGAGCAATAACATTATTTGATAACCTTGTTAATTCTTACAAATCAGACTTGCTCTAAGGGCAGGAAACAATTAGCAGAATTATCACGAGTATTGTTCACTGTAATTTTTATGATTTGTTTTACTATCATTTCCTTACTCAGTCATTTTATTATACAACTTAAACCCTTTCCCTCATACGACAATTCTGCAGCAGACGACTTTGAAAGTATTTTATCAAAACATAGAAAATCTCCATAATTGAGTGGATAAACATTGTGGCAAAAGGAGAAATTGCACGTTTTGTGCAATTTCTTCTTTTGTCACTATGTTTTCAAAAAGCCGTCTGCTACAGAGGCGTCCGAAAGCGTTTATATGAGGGAAAGGGTTAATCAATGTTATAGACTTCTAAATATCTCTTACTGTTTTCTTTATATGATATTGTTAGTTATCAGTTTTTAATCCTTATCAACCTACTGATGCATCTTTGACCCACCTACAGCAGACGTCTTTTGAAAACATTGTGATAAAAGGAGAATTTTTTCTTTCTGTGACCCTTTCCAATTTGCAGATGACTTTTTAAAACATTGTGGCAAATGGAGAAATTACTTGTGATGAGCAATTTCTCCTTTTGCCACAACCTTTTTTCGAATATTTAATAATAACACTTTCATTTATTGAGATTTTTCCATATTTTGGTCAGACATTTTCAAAGGCGTCTGCTGCAGAATTGTTGTATGTCAGAAAGGGTTTACGCAATTTGCAGCAGCATGAAAGTGTCTTGACTGGTTGTTGAAATCTATATGATGGGCTGTCTTGTGTGCTCATTTCTGTGCCAATATAGCTTCTTTCTTTTTGTATTCAGTGCTGCTTTGTGTTCAGTTTAAATGCTTTGTTTTTCATTTTCAACCAAACTGGTGCATGGACTGATATTTGACACATTAGGGCAAGGCTTGATACGGTTCTCTGAACATTAGTTGTGTGCTTAGCTAGGTTTTCTCAGCATTCATACATTATAACAATTTCTCCTGTTGACACAATGTTTTCGACCATATTGAATAGTTATAAATGGAGATTTTTCATATTTTTGACAATTTCAAAGTCGTCTGATGCAGAATTGTAGTCTAGGAAAAGGCTACTACTGCCTGCATGAAAATCTGTCTCTATTTTCTATTTTTTGACAAAATATGTTCAAAGTCGTCTGCTGCAGAATTGCCGTATGGGGGAAAGGGTTAAACAAGCAGGACAAAAACCTTCTTGATTTTGCCTATTTTTTATTTTCAAACCTTTATCAAAACATAATCATCCCCAGGTTTTATTCTTTGTCTAATAGTGGTATACAATGTAACGGCTCTAGACATTTACCCATAAAACATGGGGTTGGTGTTACATTTTAGAAAACTATTTTACCCTTTCCAATCTGCAGCAGATGATCTTTGAAAACATTGTGGCAAAAAGAGATTGTTCAGAATGGACTATTTCTTGTTTTTACCACAATGTCTTTTAACCTGAGTGTTACCAGATCCTTCCAAATGTCCATGTCCACACAGTTTTAATGAGATGTTTTTAAAGCAAAAATCTTCATGAGGGGTAAAACAGTTGAATCTGTAGATCATCCCAAAATCAGTCAGATTATGTTACTTATTACAATGTGCAATGCTTTTTTTGATAACCTCAGTCGTTAGGATATATTCCGACAAATGTGTTCAAACATTTTTTTCCTGTTATGTAGACTACACAGTTCATTTTGCCGAATAACTTAGCCAAATGGTACATTAAACTTTTGTTGTTCATAGTGGGTAGCCATAGGTAAAAATCGTTTTTAAATTGGATTTTACAATTGTTTTAAAATGTAAGAATTCTGACGTAATTTAGAAATGACTCATTCCAATTGTGTTCTTATTCATTAATCAAATAGAGATATAAATGTTTAGCTTGATAAATTATGATTGCCCAAGTTGACAAGTCAGAGAGAGAAGCATTTAAAAAAAAAACAAAAAAAACACTCAAATTGTTTTTTGATAATTAGAGAAAATTAAAAACAACGCTTCTGTTTAGTTTGGAAATGTTGAATAGTAAATTGGAATAATATTTCTAAATGTACGTTAATGATTGTTAACATAATGTGTTCATGAATTAAGGCAAGGGTATTTTAATTAATCGTTTTTTCACTTTAAATCATTGTTACTGACTGCTTGTTCTATAATTGAACAGATTACAATGTACCGGTAATTCCAGATTTAGTTGTTAATTAATTATATTTTCATTTTCTGTAATGTTGATCAGCTGATTTTATATCATACAAGAAAATTTTACCAATTATTCGCATTTTCTTAACACCTTTTTCACATTGTAAGAATTATTAGCAATTTCTCCTTTAAAGATGATGCATCTTATTGCTTCTGTAAGATGATGGTAAAGAGATGCGAAAGAAATCATCAGCTCATGTTATATCATACAAGATCATGTTACTCATCTCTCATATTTTTGTAACTAGAAAATGAAAACCTGTTACAGTTGTTTATTAAACCTTTCTCTGGTATACAAATTTGAGAGTTGACTGCTGTCAGAACATCGTGGGAAATTACCATATACAACTCTATATTTAGCTTGTTTTGACTCTTTTCCACTAGCAGACGCCTTTGTGAAAAAATTGTAGCCACAGGAGAATTTGCTCATAACGAGTAATCTTCCTTTGGCCACAATGTTTTAAACTTCATTCCATATAAGAATATACACTCATAAAGAGATTTTCCAGAAATTTCCCCTGATATTTTAAAAGTAGTCTGCTGTAGAATTGTTGTATGTGGGAAAAGGTTTAAGCAGAGATATCTATACTTTTCTATATCAGGTTAGGCGTTAAAATTATATTAAGAATATTGGTCATACTATCTTTTTTCCTGTAATAGATTTGTCTGAGGGAAAAAAAAGATGTTGTCTTTAATCATGGTTTAGTGCTGGAGATCTTTGTATCAAGTTGTTTTTGTTTTCATCCATATATGTTCAGTATGCAATGTTTTCTTATCATGAATAAAACTCATAGTCATCCCACCTTTGATTATCCATTTTATTGTCCCCCGCTTTAGCGAAAGCGTGGGGACTATTAGTTCTCGTCCGTCAGTCCGTCAGTCCCTCCGTCACGCTGTCACAAAAACTTTAACCTTGGTCATAACTTCTGAACCGTAATAGGTACTGCTTTCATATTTCACATGTGTATTCCTTGTGACAACCCCTTTCCATCAATACCAATTTTTTTGACCTTGTGACCTTGACCCTGGCGGGGGACCATAATTCTCTGAATTTGCTTGTTTAATTTTACCCTTTCTCACATACAGGGGACCCAGATAAGTAGGGGGGGAAAAATGGGGTTTTCTCAACAATATCTCTCTTATGAATCAACTTAACCAAAATGTTGTGGGTACTAAGCGAGACAATTCTTTTTTAACCCTTTCCCTCGTACGACAATTCTGTCGCAGACGACTTTGAACGTATTTTGTTAAAACATATAAAATCTCCATAATTGAATGGATAACCTATGACAAAAAGTAGAAAACATTGTGGCAAAAGGAGAAATTGCACGTTTTGTGCAATTTCTTCTTTTGTCACTATGTTTTCAAAAAGCCGTCTGCTGCAGAGGCGTCAGAAAGCGTCTATATGAGGGAAAGGGTTAAGTACCCACCTACCCACACTAGATTTTGAGAGAAATATAATTAGTAAAACACCAGAATACTCCACCTTATCTATAGTCCTCTGTCACATACAGACTCATTATGAAATAATTGTGAAAAAGGAGAAATTACTCATTGAATAAGTTTTCCCCTTTCCTACTGTTAGATTCCTTCAAGCCATGTTGATTGGTCGAAAAACATGGCAATTTTGTAGAAATGATCCTTCGGTGATACTTTTTTAGATTACTACAAGCGATGTTGATTGGTTAAAAAAAAAGTTATTGTGGTTGGCATGACAAATCACAATGCATTAATCAGGTGGGTCATCCTTCAAGCCATGTTGATTGGTCGAAAAACATGGCAATTTTGTAGAAATGATCCTTGGGTGATACTTTTTTAGATTACTACAAGCGATGTTGATTGGTTAAAAAAAAAGTTATTGTGGTTGGCATGACAAATCACAATGCATTAATCAGGTGGGTCATCATGGCCCTTTATTAACATGGCAACCAAAAGGAAAAAACTTTGCCCGATTTTCAAATACTTTTGTAGAAAAAGTTCCTGATTGGTTGAAAAACATGGCCGCCAGGCTGTTTTGCATTATAGGGCTATAGTGAAAACTTTGAAAATCTTTCGCCAAAAGTATCCGATGGTTTTCCTGAAGCAAGATTTTGTTTGCAATCAAATGGAATTGATAGTCTCCACGTAAAGGGCATCCCATCTTCACCCTTTCCCACATACAACAAATCTGCTGCAGACGAGTGAAAATATCTCAATAATATGGAAAATCTCTCTTAATAACGACATGTTATCAGTAAAGAAGAGATATGATAGTAATAAAGGTACAGGTACAGACGACTTTTGAAAACATTGTGGCAATGAGCAATTTCTCCATTTGCCACAACTTTTTTCAGCAATTACACCTTCAATTAGCGAGAATTTCAATGATTTTGCATAGATGTTTACAGAGTTGTTTGCTGCAGAATTGTTGTATGTGGGAAAGGGTTGACATACATAGTGAGGCTGGATTATGCAAAGGTACGCTACTGTTCCTTGTTACAAGAAGTACTGTGATCTATGAAAGATGTATTCAGTCGAAACTTTCAATTACTTTGAATAAAATCATTTTGTGCAATACTTGAGCTATAACTAAAATTGTTGAAAAGCGGTGTAAAACACTAAACAATCAATCAATCCTCCTGCTATAAGATGAACACTTTTACATGTTAACTTCACTTGATCATTTGTTTGCTTCAACTGATATGAACATTTAGAGACGTCCACAACAAATCTGCAGCAGAGGACTTTGAAAACATTTGAAATTTCTATGAATGATAATAACATTATTGAATCGAGATGAAAACATTGTGTCATAAGGAATAATTGCTACACCATTTTCAAATGTCTTTTGAAGATGCGTTTACATGTGGGAAGGGTTAGCATATATCCAAGAACATCCTAATAAATTGAAAGTTGGCAGGGTAGAAAACATTGTTAGAAAAGGAGAATTTATGATTTTGAGTAATTTAGTACTTTTCCAAAATTATTTCAAGAGAGTGTATCATAAACATACAAATGTTTCGTTCTGTATATATGCAAAAAGTATTGCCTTTTAAGTTGTCTAGTAGTCTATTTCCCTCTGATGGTTTCAAAGTAGACAGTTCTTAATGAACTAATCTGATCTGGGAAAAAAATGGTTAACCCTTTCCTTCATATAGATGCTTTCTGGCGGCTTTTAGAAAACATGGCGTCGAAAGAAGAAATTGCTCAAAATGAGCAGTTTCTCCTTTTGTCACCATGATTTCAATTCTATTACATTATTGTACTTTCATTTAAAGGAAGTTTCCATATTTTTTTCCACAATGTTTTCAAAGTCGTCTGCTGCAGAAATGTTGCATGTCAGAAAGGTTTATCAGAATGGCACAGCATGTGTTATACAGTAAGCCCCTTCAAACATAAAATGTTAATGGAATTCATCATTCATGGTGTTCAGGGATTTCATATTTTTCATGATCATTAATTTTAGTGTCATATAAATTGTTACAATGGAGGAGTTGTTACTGTGCTTTTTATACACATGCATGTAATGTTTATATTCTTGACCCCTTTTCCACATACAACAAATCTGAGATGACATTGTCAACATTGGGCAAACAATGTTGAAAAATAATTGAAAAGAGTTGAAATCTTAGTGGCAAAAGATGCAATTTTGAGCAATTTCTTCTTTTGCAACATTGTGTTGAACCTTTCACATACAGATGCTTTCTGACGTCTCTGCAACTTTTGAAAACATTGTGGCCATAGGGAAAATTGCTCATTATGAGCAATTTCCACTTTTGTTCCAATTTTCAAGCATAATCATAACATTGAATTTCATTAAAAGAAAATTTCAACATTTTTGTGCAGATGTTTTGAGAATCGTCTGCTACAGATTTGTTGTTTGTGTTAAAAATTTAAAATTGTCTGCGTTACTATGAGGGAAATGCTTAAGGAAATTGTGGAATAATGTAGCTTGTTTGGTCTGCTCTTTGTTGCTCTTAACCCTTTTCCTTATACGACAATTCTGCAGCCGACGACTTTGAACATATTTTGTCAAAATATAGAAAATCTCTATAATTGAATGGATAAACTATGACTAAAAGTGGAAGACATTGTTGCAAAAGGAGAAATTGCTTGTTTTGAGTAATTTCTTCTTTTGTCACTATGTTTTCAAAAAGCTGTCTGCTGCAGAGGCGTCAGAAATCATCTATATGAGGGAAAGAGTTAATGTTATACAAATTCATGGAGACCTAATTAAGAAAGGAAAAGCAGCAAGTCTTCCATTTATGTAAAGTTTTTTTTTCTCTATTTGTCTGTCTGCACATTATTTTTTGGTAAATCAGTAGAAGTATCAAGAGATACCACTTTTACCGTTTTTTCTGGTCATTACACATTTTTGAAAATTAAACCATTTAAGTTAGATAATCCTTTCCCGGAAACAGATTGATGATAAAAAACATTGTTGGAAAAGGAGACATCTATCATGAAATGAAGGTATATTGTCGATATACATTGTAGGAAAAGTAGAAATTTCTACTTTTATCTATATGTGGGTCAAAAGTCGTCTTTCTCAGGGAAAAGGTTGAAGAAAGAGACTAGTAAAGGGAGATTAACCCTTTCCCACCTGCAGATGGGTTTTGACGCCTCTGCAGCAGACGACTTTTGAAAAATTGTGACATAAGGAGAAATTGCTCAAAACGAGCAATTTCTCCTTTTGTCACAATGTTTTCAACTTTTTTCAGCCATTATTAAACCTTCATTTATAGAGGTTTTCCATGGTTTTGCATAGATATTTTTAAAGTCATCTGCTGCAGATTTATTGATGTGGGAAATAAGGTTCAGTAAGGTCAAATGAAACCATTTACCTGATACGATATGTCAAGATCTGTCTGATTAAGACAAATAACTTGGGCAAATATTACAAGATCTTAAAAAATTGAAAATGTAATGTTAATACAAAGTTTAACCCTTTCCCTCATGTAGACGCTTTCTGACGTCTCTGCAGCAGACGGCTTTTTGAAAACATAGTGACAAAAGAGGAAATTGCACAAAACGTGCAATTCCTCCTTTTGCCACAATGTTTTCCACGTTTTGTCATAGGTTATCCATTCAATTACAGAGATTTTCTATGTTTTGACAAAATACGTTCAAAGTCGTCTGCTGCAGAATTGTCGTATGAGGGAAAGGGTGAATACTTTGTATTGAAACAATAGGGAGATTCTTGAAATTGTAAGGGACATGGGAAATCTAAGGGAGAGAATAAAGCCCAGACGCGCTCCAGGCACAATACTGAAGTTGATATTGCTCAAAATGAACAATTTCTCCTTCCCTCCCAATGTTTTCAAATATCTGTTGTCTGTATCAGGGAAATGGTTAGTTGTCTGAAGAAGCTGTTATTTTACAACAGTCATTTTAGCCATATATTGTTAAGATTTGGATGTTAATTGATAGAATAATGAAACTCGTAATTTGTTTTTGTCTTTTTGGTGCAATAAGGCATTTTATTATTAATAATGTACAAACTGTACAGAAAATAAACATCATTAAAAATTAATACACTCAATATGTTTTTGGCTTTTTGCGTATTAATACCTTCTGTTTACATCCTAGTGTGCCGAGCCCCGGTAGCTCAGTCGGTAGAGACGCGGGCTGTCAATCCAGGGGTTGTGAGTTTGAATCCCGGCTCGGCCAACTTTCTTTCCTATGATTGACAAAAGTCTGTGTGTCATTCGTCTTCAACCAATGGGCTAAGTCTATGTGGAAAAGCAGCCAGTTGCTTGGAAAGATTGTTGTGTGGAGTACTGGTGTGAGAAAACCAGGAAATGCATGAATAGGTGAACTGAGAAATTGTTAAAAACGGCGTAAAACCCCAATCAATTACATCCTAGTGTAAGGCTTTACTCGACATAATCCCTTAAAACATTACAGATGCTTTCTGACTCCTGCAGCAGACACCTTTTTCTAACATTGTAGCAAAAGGAGAAATTGAAATTGTTCCTTTTGCCACAATGTTTTCAGTTCTACTCAATAATTTTTATTTAAAGAGAGTTTACGTATTTTTGCAATCATGTTTTCAAAGTTGTCTGCTGAAGATTTGTCTGAAAGGAATATTATTGCATTTAATAATGGCCATTTGCTTAACCCTTTCCCACTTACAACAAATCTGCAGCAGACGACTTTGAAATTATCAAGTCTAAAATATAGAAAACTCTATAAAATGATAGTATGATTATTGAATAGAGTTGAAATTATTGTGGCAAATGGAGAAATTGCTCATTATGAGCAATTTCTCCTTTTGTCACAATGATTTCAAAAGGCATCAGAAAGTGTCTATGTCTGAAAGGGTTAAAAGCCTTATACCTCATAACCTGTCTGCTTTCAATTGATTGATTGGAATTAATTGTTACGGGTATGTATTACAATATGTAAGAGCAGATGGGAGTTGCTTGTGTATATGCAGAGCCCCGGTAGCGACGCAGGCTGTCGGTCAATAGAGGGGTTGTGAGTTTAAAACCAAGCTCGGCCAACATTTGTTCCGACGTTTGACAGAAGTCCTTGAGTTATTCGTCTTTCACCAATGGGCTAACAGTGTATGAGGAAAAGCAGCCAGTCGCTTGGAATGCATGTTGTGTGCGATAGCATGAGAAGGGGATACAACTGCAAAAATTGTTGAAAACGGTGTTAAACCCTAATCAATTAATTAATTGTGTATGGTGTAATTCTTGGACTATTTAATTAGGTATTGAAATGAAGTCCTTATCCAGCAAGTAATTGCCCCATCTATCTTGTCATTTTCTTTCATGTTGCACAACACGTCGGGCAACAATCTTTCTATGGTTTGATAAAAGTCAATGTGTCATTCGTCTTCTTCCAATGGACCGACAGTCTCTTTGGAAAAGCAGTCAGTTGCTCGAAAAGACTTGTGTGGAGTACAGGTGAGAGAAGCCTGGAAACATACACTGGCTGGCATGATATGAATGAACAAGAGGCCCATGAGGGCCTATGCTCTACTGGTATGGTTCTTTGGTCATTTTCAATCCAGAGCATGTATGTATGGTGAAGATCGGATAGTAAATGGAGGCTCTTTTGTGTTCACAAGCTGTATTATAGCAATTTTTACAATTTCATGGGCCATAATCCAGTCTTGCATGGGCGGATCTGGCTGATTTTCAAAACAAACCAAGCTCTCATCAATATTTAACTACTATCTAAGTTTGGTGAAGATCAGATAGTAAATGGAGCCTCTATTGTGTTCACATGCTCAATTATAGCAATTTGGACAATTTCAAGGGCCATAATCCAGTCTTGCATGGGCGGATCTGGCTGGTTTACGAAAGGAACTGAGCTCTCATGGATATCTAACTACTGTATAAGTTTGGTTGAGATACAATCAAAAGTGAAGACTGTATCGTGTTAACAAGCTCTTTTATAGCAATTTTGACCATTTCAAGGGCCATAATCCAGTCATGCATGGGCGGATCTGGCTGGTTTTCGAAAGGAACCGAGCTCTTATGGATATCTAACTACTGTATAAGTTTGGTTGAGATACAATCAAAAAAGAAGACTGTATTGTGTTAACAAGCTCTTTTATAGCAATTTTGACCATTTCAAGGGCCATAATCCAGTCATGCATGGGCGGATCTGGCTGGTTTTCGAAAGGAACCGAGCTCTCATGGATATCTAACTACTGTATAAGTTTAGTTGAGATACAATCAAAAGTGAAGACTGTATCGTGTTAACAAGAAATTGTTTACGGACGCACGCACGCACGCACGGACGACGGACAAATCGCCATGACATAAGCCCTTCTGGCCTTTGGCCAGTAGAGCTAAAACCCAATCAATCATTTAAGGATTGATTCTTATTTTTCGTGCGTTCAAGCAGTATGACCGCCCGGCCGCCATTTTGCAAATCCATGAAGAACCAATCCTTACAATCAATCAATTACATTTTCCCCTTTTCATTATTCATTTTTTTCGACCTAAAAGTGTTCGCGAACGATTCTTTAATAACAATAAAGAAATGTAACCGACAACATATGTTTGTTTAAATGAATAGCTGATATTTGTAACGTCGTATATCATTGGTTAAATGACGTCGCACTATTGAAATAAACAATGACGTCATAATCCCTTCAGAGGTCATGAAAGGTCGACTGACCGGTTCATGAAAAATGAACGTCAAGTTTTATCTATACAAAGGACTAGGCGAATGTAAATATTCAATCATGTTTCACAAAATTAAGTGGTACAAATGTATATGATTTTGTTTGTTATCAGATTTTTATCACACAAAACATTTCATTAATTCCAACAGAATCGTTTTATCTCATCTACGGAAAACAAACGGGGAAAGAGTAAATGTCTATGTCACACATAAGGATAAGGCCATGGTGTCATCTTCAAGTTGAAGCACAGGAATCACAGTGAAACAGACAGTTGTCAATATGTCATGTAGAGCTGAAACAAAGAAAAGAGAACATTTGTATATATGTTTTATCATGTGACCAAAATCAATGGAATTAAATATTATTGCTTTCCCACATACAACAAATCTGCAGCAACGTGAAAATATGGAAAAACTTTATGCATGTAGAATTACAACTATTGAATAGTGGTGTAAACATTGTAACAAAAGTTGTCTGCTTCAGATGCTTCAAAATATGTCTGCATGTTGGAAATGGTTAATATGAGAGCATGAGACTTCTTTTCTCAATGTTTGGGGGAGAAAAGTAATTGCTTAACCCTTTCCCTCATATAGACGCTTTCTCTGCAGCAGACGGCTTTTTGAAAACATAGTGACAAAAGAAGAAATTGCACAAAACGTGCAATTTCTCCTTTTGCCACAATGTTTTCCACTTTTTGTCATAGGTTATCCATTCAATTATGGAGATTTTCCATTTTTTGACAAAATACCTTCAAAGTCATCTGCTGCAGAATTGTCGTATGAGGGAAAGGGTGAAGAAATTTAATCTTATCATATTGTAACAACCTTTTCAAAGGTCATCCTTAACAAGTATTTTCTATATATGTGAAAGCATATTGAGGGTGCCCTATATCTGAAGACTGTCAATTAACTATTATGATAATTTGTTTTCTGGTTTTGAGCAATTTCCTTCTTTATTGTGAATAGGGTAAAATAATTTTAAGGATTTCACAAGAAATATTTTGGCAGATGATGCCAAGAGGAGAACATTTTTGAAAAAACAACCTCATCCTACCACCTTGTGGCCATGTTTTATTAGGAATCGGATACATCCTCATGACTGAATTACTCCAGGATTAACTATTTCCCACGCAATCTGCAGCAGACGACTTTTGAAATTATTGAGCAATTTCTCATATTGTCACCATGTTTTCAACTCTTTCCAATAAATAGAAACTCATTCATTGAGAACTTCCACATTTTTGTCTAGATGTTTTAAGTAGTTGGCAGCAGATTATGTCGTAAGTGGAAAAGGGTTAACAAACAAAACTGATAATTGGGCCCCATCATACAGAAAATCATTATGTGAATAGTGATGGCTTGTTAGAGCAGGTATGTTTAGAAGAGCATTCACTGTTGGCCTACATTTAGAAGGGACATTGATGTAACTGTTACCCAGCTGAAAATGTGCAACCCAACCAGGGCTCAAACTCGGGAGCTCTTGTCCTGGAGGCTTACACTTTACCTATAAAAGCTAGCTCTATAGCAAGGTAGTATAAGTATCCCCTTATACAAACACAAAGCTACATATTGTCTTTCTATGGGACAGACCACTCTACTACATACTTCCCCTCCATGTGAAGCTTCGTCCTCAAATCATTAAATTAACTACAACTTCTACTCTATCACACATCACTGTGGGTTATTTATGATGGGCCCAACGTAATCCAGCTGAAAATGTTCAACTTGAACTCAGAACATCTTGTCCCGGAGGCGAACACTACCACGCTGCTATAAAAACTAGCTCTTTAGCAAGGCAGTATAAGTATACAGATAGTCTATCTATGGGACAGACCACTCTACTAAATAACTTCTAATGCAAAACTAGAATTGTAGCCCTGCTGATTTAACACCTGTAAACCATTATGGAATTCCAAAATAGGGTTGCAACAAGACTGTTACTGCTTGTCTTAAGCAGCTCAATTCATATCTACTAACCTGACATTAAATCCTCGTACTTAAATACTGAAGAACAGTAGAATATCCTCAACATAGGCATTTGGTCATCTCCAGTAATCGAGGTTATTTCTTGAAGAGATGTGTGGATGACCTCTGCTATTTCTGATAAATTTACCACTGATAAACTTCCCTTTTCTATATCTGCAAGTGATATATGTTTATATATGAGGCATCCCACGATAAAACCAACATTGTGGACTATGCGTAAAGTATTAACCCGGACAGACACTGTTCGCCTGCTGTGGATTTTCTGTTTCAGGAATCACTACTCTATACCTTTATCCCGATTTGGGTCAATACATTACGCAGAGTACATAATGTTGGTTTTCTCGTGGAACGGCTCGTATATATTCTATATGTATTTTGCTGATATCTAAAATATATCATGGCATCTTAATTTTTTATTTGTAAATACTGCAAGGGTTGCATTACTAAAAGTAGCTCGGGTGGTGTCCAAAAGGCATGTCTTTTTAAACAAGAGGGCCATAATGGCCCTGGATCGCTCACCCTAGCCATATAAGCCCCGCCCCTGGCGGCCATAGTTTTCGACCAATCAACATGGCTTGAAGAAATCTGATAGAGGGTCACCCTAGGAATATTTCTGCCAAATTATTTGAAAATCGGCCAAACACTTATGGAGAAGAAGATATTTTAAGTTTTCACTCAAGCCATATTAGGCAAAATAGCCTTGCCCCCCTGGCGGCCATGTTTTTCGACCAATCAACATGGCTTAAAGGATTCTGATAGTGGGTCACTGAAGGAACATTTCTACAAAATTATTTGAAAATCAGTCTGACACTTTCGGAGAAGAAGATTTTTATAAGTTTTCACTATAGCCATATAAGGCAAATAGCCCCACCCCCTGGTGGCCATGATTTTTGACCAATCAACAAGGCTTGAAGGAATGTGATAGTATGTCACTTAAGGAACATTCTGAATCTTTATCTTGAAAAATACTGAGAGGTTGTTGACCATCTCCAGGAGCGAATGTAAAGGTAGAATTTCTGTTTTCAATATCTGCATCATCCATCAATGTGTCAATATTGCCAATGTAAAGGACATGTGACAAATAAATGAAGTTTTTATCGTGTTTGCAAAGTCAATTATAACAATTTTGCCATTTTTAAATGATGACTTTATCGTGTTCACAAGAAATTGTGGACAGACGATCACAAAAGCTCACCTTGTCACTACGTGACAGGTGAGCTAAAAATTCAACTGTGCTACATGAAGAACATTAAACAGCTATTTATTATAATAGGGTTTTTTGTACATCAAAGTTCAGACCAGTAAAACATGTACACGTAAATACAACTACAGCAGGTAAATTATGCCTTTTATCAAATATTTCAGAATATTGACTTTTTACCTGATATGATGTAATTGCTTTTGAAATGAGTTATGGAAAACATGGTAACATCATGAAAATTAGAAGAATTTACCCCTTTCCCTCATATACCGGTAGACGCTTTCTGACACCTCTGCAGCAGACAAGCAATTTCTCCTTTTGCAAAAATATTTTCAACTTTTTTTAGATTTGATGTATGTGGGAAAGGGTTAAACAGATTGAGAAAAGAGACTTGTAAATCTCTGGGCAAATGCAACAAATTGTGAAAAATAAACAACATACAAACATGTCCGGATAAAGACAATAAATTGTTTCCTCTTTCGTCTGTGTGCTGTTGATGTATAAACTTTATAACCAACTTTGCATTATCACATATTTTTATCACTCTGTCTTCTGCAACGAAACATAATCATGTTTTAGCTCAAATAACCTTTGCTGCCCATGTAGTATACAATTTTCGAAATACATGCACATGTAGTTAGATTGAACAATTACTCCTTTTTTTAAACCCAGCTTAAATTGGGTTGTATTGTTAAAGAGTCGTCTGCTTAAAACAAGAGGTCAAAGATGGCCCTAAATCGATCACCTGAGTGAATGTGTATTTGCCAATATCAGAAATAATTTGATCAAGCCTGGGAATGGACAGTCAATGAAACAAACAGCTTATCAGTATAAGACATTTGTAATGAGGCATTAAATCTTTGAACAATTTGAAAGAGGACCACCAAACGAACATTCCTGTGAAGTTTTGTTGAATTTGATCCAGTCTATTAGGAGGCAATATAATTAAAAGCAAAACCTTCATTTTACCCCTTTTGTGATGCCACCTAGTTGCCATGTATTTCAATCAATCAATATGGCTTGAATTGTTTTTGTAGAATTTCATTTAAGGAACATTTCTACATAATTATCTTAAAATAAGATGAGCAAATTTAGAGGAGAAGAATTTAGGCATTTTGCCCCCTTTCTGATGCCGCAGCAACCAAAGTTCTCCATGGATTTTAATATCTTTGAACAATTTTGAAAGAGGACCACCATAGGAACATTCCTATGTTGTTTTGATGAAATTGGTCTAGTGAATTAGGAGATGTCCTTTGAAGCAAAAAATTAATTTTACCCCTTTTCTGATGCCGCTTGGTTGCTATGTCTTTCAATTTATCAATATGGCTGGACAAAATGTGGATCAATGAAAGAACATTTCTACAAAATTATCTTGAAATCGGACAAGCAATTTCATAAGTATGGATTATTAAAGTTTTGTCATTTTTCCCTTTTTCTGATGAAGCCATGTTGCCATGTTTTTCAACTAATCAATATGGCTTGAACAATTTTTGTACAGGGTCACCCAAGGAACATTTGTACCAAATGATATTGGAATCTGACAAGCAGATTCAGAGGAGAAGAATTTTGAAGTTTGGACATTTTGCCACCTTTCTGATGCTGCAGCAACCAAAGTTCTCCATGGAATTTAAATCTTTGAATTTTTTTGAAAGAGGACCACCAGATGAGGGATGACAGACAGAGAGTGATCAGAATATAGTACATTGAGCCTTGGCTCAGGTGATTTAAAAAAAACTTAGGAATTAAAGGCAAAATCTCTTATGAGCAATTACTCCTTTTGCCACAATGTTTACAAAAGTCACCAGCTGCGATTGCATCTTAATGCGTCAGTTGAGAGATTAATTATAATTTGATACACAACTTGTTTTCCAATTCACTCAACTATGTATGCTGCAATTTGTTTTGTTTGTTTCTGTTTTACGCCGCCTTTCAATTATATCACAGCGTTTCCTAGGTAAGTTTCCAGTACTACTGGTCCATTTATCCTGACACCAGCCAGTCAGTCGTAATGCTAGCCCCACCCAAGGAGGACGCCATAACAACCATTTTTAAGATCTTTGATATGACACGGCCGGGGATCGAGCCCGCACCCAAAGCAGACACTCTACCACTGAGGTGTTGCAATTTTTATATATACCCATGGGTATAGCCATATATGAATTGAATAAAATAAATGTTAAAACTAAAAAAAAATTAATGCATCTACAAGTGCAAAAGGGTTACAGGAATAGACTGTCCCTGAGTGATTGGCTGCGTGGCTGATTTGAGAACAGATGTCCCAAGTTTGAAGACTGCTCACAACGGTCATTGAGCAACAGATATTTGTCAGCCTAGTGCTGGCAAGTCACCCAGGGATCTTAGCTAAGTGAACTGTCTCTATGATATAAATAAAATACTGTTAGTGTAAAACTCTAATAAAACAAGATATAGGTGGAACCGATGGATGCTCTCTGTAGTATCACAACAGCGAGGACACAGGAATGGTGATAATATGCACATATGCTCTTGTTAGTGAAACTTTCCATAAAGTTTCATTGAATTCAAGTCAGGAGTTGCTGAGAAATAGCCCGGACAAAAGCGGAATGGAATTTTCCTGTCATAATATAATAATTAAAATGGCAATTACGAATATCATCGACTCAGAACATGGTGAAACAAGAAACCGCTGAAGACGGTAAGGCTGGAATGTCGGCAATTTGACCTTGAAAATCGACAAATCAAGGTCAAGGTCAAAGTAACCATAGAAATCAATAGAACTTGTTACTGGTTACCTTCAGGCAAAGTTTCAAGTTTGTAACCCTTTCCAGGGCTGAGATTTTGCCTCAACCTGAAATTTTAACCAAAATGTTGATGGACAGAAAGACAGACAGACAGACGGACGGACATCACCAATCTATAGACTGGAATTGCTAGAGCAATCCGGCCAAATATGCAAATTTCCTCTTGTTAGTGAAGCTTGCCTTAAAGTTTCATTGAATTCAAGGCAGGAATTGCTGAGAAATAGCACAATGGACAAAAAAATATTTTTTAATACGAAATTAAAAAGGCATTAACTCTGTGAAAAATCATCAAACAGGAACATTGAAATAATATGCACATTTCCTCTTGTTAGTGAATATTTTCGTAACGTTTCATTGAATTCAAGTCAGTAGTTGCTGAGAAATAGCCTGGACAAATTTTCCTATGTCATTTTACATAGAACTTAAATGGCATTTACTCTAAGAAAAATTATCGAACCATTTCATGGTGATAATATGCACATCTCCTCTTGTAAGTGAAGCTTCCCATAACGTTTCATTGAATTCAAGTCAGTAGTTGCTGAGAAATAGTCTGGACAAAATATCCCTTTGTCATATTATATAGAAGGGCAATAACTCAGTGAAAAAGCATTGTACCAGAACATGGTGATAATATGCACATCTCCTCTTGTTAGTTAAGCTTCCCATAAAGTTTCATTGAATTCAAGTCAGTAGTTGCTGAGAAATAGCCCGGACAAAAGTGGGATGGACAGCTTAACGAAAAAACGGATAGAAGCGGTGACTACATGTATATGATGATCCCGAAAAAAATTGGGGGGAGCATAACAAACCAAATGCTTAAAAATACTAATTTCTCAACCAGAACACATTCACTTTTTCCAGAATGTTTTCACAGGTATTCTACTACAACAAATGGGTACCAGAGACCTTGGTTCAAATCCCGTGATGAGCAGGATCTGCCCTTGGAATTTTTCCACAAAAATGGCTCGAGTACTGGTTAAGTCTCTAGTTAGTAGACATCCAGTGTGATTAATATATGATGAAAGCTAATTTTGCAATCAATGTATTTTTTTTATTTTGCAATTGATGTATTTTTTTTTTATTTGCAATCAATGTAAAATAATTTTAACTAACAGATTAAAAAAGGTCTCTTTAACCCTTTCCCTCATATATACGCTTTTTGACGCCTCTGCAGCAGATGGCTTTTTGAAAACATAGTGGGAAAAAAAGAAATTGCTCAAAACCAGCAATTTCTCCTTTTGCCAGAATGTTTTCTACTTTTAGTCATAGGTTATCCATTCAATTATAGAGATTTTCTATGTTTTGACAAAATATGTTCAAAGTCGTCTGCTGCAGAATTGAAAACATTCTGGCAAAAGGAGAAATTGGTCGTTTTGAGCAATTTCTTCTTTTGTCACTATGTTTTCAAAAAACTGTCTGCTGCAGAGGCATCAGAAAGCGTCTATATGAGGGAAAGGGTTAAGTCTCTAGGAAGCAGACAACGAGCATGATTAATATATGATGAAAACTTTTTTTTGCAATCAATGTAAAATAAATAAGTTTAAACTAACAGATGGGTAAAAAAGCTCTCTTTAATCAGGAGAGTAAAAATTATAAAAGATAAACAAAAAATTACCTTTTATTTCTTGACTAGTTTCATTTATAGCTACAATTTGCCATTCTATCAGTGCATCTTTAGGTAAAGCTGGTACAACTACATATACTACAGATGAACAAAGGTTATGAGATTGCTGAAACAATATCAAGGAAAATAGAATTCAATGAGACTTTTCAACTAAAAGACATTTAATTTAACCTTTTTCAACATTTGAAAACAGTGTGGAAAAGGAGAAATTATTCAAAATGAGCAATAGCAAAAATTTGCCATACTGTTTTCATTCTTATTCAATAACAATATTTCATTTGTAGAGAATTTCCTTTTCTCTTATAAGATCTATCAAAGATTTTCTTCAGCCTTCTTCTTTTTTAAGTGTCGAGTCCCGGTAGCTCAGTCGGTAATGACGCGGGCTGTCAATCCAGGGGTTGTGAGTTCGAATCCCGGCTCGGCCAACTTTCTTTCCGATGTTTGACAAAAGTCATTGCGACATGCGTCATTCGTCTTCCACCAATGGGCTAAGTCTATGTGGAAAAGCAGCCAGTTGCTTGTGGAGATTGTTGTGTGGAGTACTGGTGTGAGAAAACCAGGAAACACATGAGTAGGTGAACTGGCCGCCGTGATATGACTGAGAAATTGTTAAAAACGGCGTTAAACCCCAATCAATCAATCTTTTTTAAGTATAGTACTCGTTTGTTTATGGGATGATGAATAAGTGTTTTGTCACCACTATATAACTGAAATATTGTTGAAAGCGGCGTAAAACCCCAATAAATAAATAAATAATAAATTGTTAAACCCTTTCCCTCATATAGACGCTTTCTAACGCCTCTGCAGCAGACGGCTTTTGAAAACAGTGTAACAAAAGGAGAAATTGCTCAAAACAAGTTTGTCTTCCCCGTTGTTACAAAGACTTGAGCACTAGACTGGAAACCAAACTAGCAGAGTCATATGATATTTATGTAATGGGATTTGACACTCCCAGAGAGGATTTTATGTGATAAGTCCTTATGTTACATGAACTTGTAAATATTCCAAGAAAAACTTAAAATGTAAAAAAGCATATTGCATGCTTTCTTTTCTGCCACTTTTAAAAGTAGACAACTTGTAAGGAAATTGTTTGTTCACCTCAATCATAACAGATTGGAATATTTGATTGGAATATTGGGTTAACTCTTAATGACTCATTGAATTCTGTGTTTGGCAATTGGATTTGTTTTT
Source organism: Serripes groenlandicus (assembly GCA_031761405.1). NCBI lineage: Eukaryota > Metazoa > Mollusca > Bivalvia > Cardiida > Cardiidae > Serripes > Serripes groenlandicus. The sequence continues at coordinate 43,578,182 of JASEVX010000001.1, read as the reverse complement.
TCTAAAATGTGTTACTTTCATATAATTGGAGTTAAATCTTTGTAACTTACCTCTTTCATAACAGACTGGAATTCTTGTTTAGCAATTGGGATAAATCCTTTGTGAGTAACATAACACACACAACTTTTCACATTGGTTACAGAACAGCCAGTTGCCATGGCAGTAAGTACACTGTTGGCATGCTGAAGGGATAGTCTGGACTGGGAATGGATTCCACCTTCTATAATAGACAGGTTGGCCGGTATCATTGCAATTTGTCCTGCTACATAAATGTCATTCTGAATCTGAAGGAAACATAATAGTATTTCCTTTCAACATAGAAACAAGAGCTTTCAATGGAACACATGTGTCACCTGCGAAAGTTGGATAGTAGAAAATCAGCACTCTGGGGGAGCAGTTAACCCTTTCCCTCATACGACAATTCTGCAGCAGATGAATTTGAACGTATTTTGTCAAAACATAGAAAATCTCCATAATTGAATGGATAACCTATGACAAAAAGTGGAAAACATTGTGGCAAAAGGAGAAATTGCACGTTTTGTGCAATTTCTTCTTTTGTCACTATGTTTTCAAAAGGCCGTCTGCTGCAGAGGCGTCAGAAAGCGTCTATATGAGAGAAAGGGTTAAAAAATATGAATGTAGATATATGGTCCTTGTATATTTACAGGTACTAAGCTACCAACACACCAAGTTTGATATTGACACCTTGGGAATTAATTGAGAAAAGGGATTAACAAACAAGAGGGCCAAGATTACCTGAGTGATAGTAAATCAGTAGCAAATATTTAACTGCAAATAACTAGGAAAAACAGGAATGCGAATGAAACTGCAAGGCATGAACACTGTTAAAGAAATATTAAAATGGCTTATCAGTAAAGGCAATTTGTATCTTGAAATCTAACAATAACTTTAATAAGAATGGAATTATATAGTTTTGTCATATTGTGCATTTCCTGATGCCGCCTTGCTGCCCTATTTTTCAACGAAATCAAAATGGTTTTTGTAGAGGGTCAATCAAAGAACATGTCTACCAAATTATCTTGGAATCTGACAAGCAAATTGTGGAAGAAAAGGATTTTAAAGTTTGGGTATTTTTCTCATTTTCTGATGCCGCAGCAACCAAAGTTCTACACAGAATGTAAGTCTTTGAATAATTTTGAAAGAGGACCAACAAAGAATTATTCCTGTGAGGTTAAGTTGAAACTGGTCCAGTGGAATGGTGGGAGTTGTCATTTGTAGCTAAAAATTCAATTTACTCCTTGTGTGATGACACTAGGTTGCTATGATTTTGTAACCAATCAATATGGCTTGAACAAATTAAGTAGAGGATCACTTAAGTAAGATTCCTTTTAAATTTTCTTCAATTCAGAAAAGCACTTTAAAAAAAAAAATCAAATGTTGTCATTTTGCCCCTTTTCTGATGCTGCCTGTCTGCCATATTTTTCAACCAATCAGTATTGCTTGAACACTATTTGTAAAGGGTCACCCAAGGAACATTTCTACCAAATTATATTGTAATCTGACAAGCAGATTCAAGGGAGAAGATTTTTAAAGTTTGGACATTTTGCCCCTTTTCTCATTGGAATTTAAATCTTTGAACAATTTTGAAAGAGGGCCACTAAAGGAACATTCATGTGAAGTTTGGTTGAAATTGGTAATGTGGTTAAGAAGAAGATGATGTTTAAAGCTAAAAGTTAATGACGGATGAAGACTGACAACGACGGACGATGGACAGAATGATCAGAATAGATCAATAGGGAAAGCTCCAGTAATAAGGAGGCCATAATTATGTCCCTTGTATTGTTCTATTCTCCTGATCACAAGATATATGTCTTGCAAGTTTGAAGTGAACCTGCCAAACAGAAACAGTGTAATGACCAATTCATGCAAGGAATGACAGACAGAAAACCGAGAAGTGATTCCCAAGTATCAACCAGCCTAAGAGACAGGAAACCTGCAGATGACTGTATGCTATCTCCTGGGAAAAGAAATGGGGAATAACTTCAAATGAAAGTATAATTTTATTAAACAGTAAAAAAAACATTGTAGGGAAAAATAAAACTACTCTTTTTTTGCAATTTTTTGTTTTCCCTAAAGAATTTGCCAATGTCGTATGAAGCGAAAAAACAAATATGCCAGCACATGGGAAAGGATTAAAATCATTTACCTGATATGATAGTTAATAAATAACATCACGAAGATAATAAATAAATTTTATATAAAAAATGAAAATATTGTGGGACAAGGAAAAATTGTTTTCGTTTTTCATCTGCTGTTACAAAATCATATATCACAGCAGACTGCTTTGCAATTTTTATTCATACTGGAAAAGTTACAAATTATTTGTTGTCTGAAAACATTGTGAGAAAAAGAGAAAGTTTTCATTTCATTCAATTCCTCTTTATATCAACCCTTTCCCATATATACAACAAATATGCTTTTGTTTTGTTTGTCAGGTGTTTTACGCCCCTATCAACTTTTTTTCAGTTTCAGTGTTTCCAGGAATTTTACCAGTACTACTGGTCCATTTATCTGGACACCAACGAGTATGTCGTAATGCTGAGCCACAAACCTGAATGCCAAGGAAGGAAAGTCATTACTTCCTTTTTTTATAGTATTTGGTAATTGACCCAGCCGGGGATCAAACCTGCGACCTCCCGCACATGAGGTGAGGTGGACAATTTACCACTACACCACCGAGGCAGTATACAGCAGAGGTCTTTGAAAATATCTCGGCAATAATATGAATAATCTTTGTAAATGGAAATATAATTACCGTAAGTTGAAAATATTGTGGCAAAAGGAGAAACTATTTGCCACAATGTTTTTCAAAAGTAGTCTGCAGCAGTTACGTCGACGTTAGTTTAAATGTGGAAAAGAGTTAAGCATCTACAGTTATCTGTTTCAGGGAAAGGGTAAATGCTAATAAAGTTCCATTTAAAATAAAACATACTATCCTACTCACTTTCACACACTGACTGTAAGGACCTATATTGGCTGGAGCCCATTGTGACAAACCCTGGACATGCATCGTCTCTCTATCACCATGGCAACTGTAGCCATAGCAATCAAACAGAAATTCCACATTTTCTGGTAAGTCTGTTTGGACAAATGCTCTGTAAAACATCATTATTAACGTGACAACAATATAGGAATTTTGAAACACACGCATCTGATTACATTTTTCAGTCTCTGAAACATGTAAACCCTTATCCTGCTGAATTATTGTTGTTTACGCAGCTGTCTTGATTTTAGAAAACTTATCTGTGATATTATTGAGTAAGTTCACATAAATCGCACATACAAATATCTGCAGCAGATGGCTTTGAAAATATCTAGGCAAACTATGGAAAATCTCTGTAATTGAAAGTACAATCATTCAGAAGAGTTAAAACAGTATGCCACAATGTTTCAAAAGTTGTCTGTTGCAGATGATATTTAAGAAGGAAATGAATGAGATAAAAAATTAGACTGCCCATAGTTATGTTAAGACCGATATTGATCTACAGTGCAAGTGAAACACTCACAGAGCTAAAGCAGACGACTTTGAAACCATCAAGATCAAAATATGAAAGATCTTTACATTAAACTTGTTAAATCGGGTTAAAAATGTTGTGGTGAAAAAAGAAATTTCATTATGAGCAATTTCTGCTTTTGCTACAATTTTTTCAAAAGACTTCTGTTATAGATATGTCAAAACACATCTGCATATGAGAAAGGGTACAATTATTATCTTTCCTCCAAATTTTATAGTGTGGTTATTAAAAAGAATCATCTCCTTTTTTAACCCTTTCCAACCTATAGACGCTTTCTCAGCCTCTGCAGCAGACGACTTTTAAAAACGTTATGGCAATAGGAACAAGAGCTGTCGGAGGACAGCGCGCTCGACTACAGGCCGCTTATTCACATAAAGCACTATTTCATTATATTGCACTTAAGTACTATTAAATCATATTATATACTCTATATGTAAAAGCAACTGAATAGATATACATACATTTAAATATAATTTAAAAATAAAATTTCCTAAGTCAATCAAGAGCCATTACTCCATATTTAGGATACAATGGAGTTATCTAACCTAATTGTACGATGGTCCTTAACAAATATGTGAAGTATGAAGTGATTTGAATGATGTAACTTTAACGTTGAGCTAAACGCAAATGTTAAAACTGACCGAGTCCAAAATTAGCAAAACCTTAAAAAAAGGTTTTCCTAATGTTTGACACCATGCAAAACCCGTTTGATATGTTGAAGAATTATATTTGATAAATAAATGATCACAATTAGAAAGAAATGTAACCAAAAATTAAGAATTTATCTAAAATTCTCAAAATCAAACAAAAAACATGTTTTTTACCCCCTAAAAGTCACACTCAGCATCTTCAACATACAATGTGAAGAAAGGTATTACATGTAATTATATTCCAAATATGAAAGCCCTAACACAAGTACTTATTTAGAAAAATTTGAAAATTAAATGAAAAAGCCAACTTGCCCTAAAACTTTAACCACCCAAAAGCATGTGTTTTACCGCAAACAGAAGGTCACACTCAGCATCTTCAGCACATAATATGAAGAAATGTATTAAATGTAATTATTTTCCAAATATAAAAGCCCTAGCACAAGTACTTATTCAGAAAAAGTTAAAAAAATAAAATAAAATCCTACTTGCCCCAAAATTCTAACCGAAAATCATGTTTTTTACCCCAAAAAGAAGGTCACACTCAGCATCTTCAACATTCAATGTGAAGAAAGGTATAAGATGTAACTATATTCTAAATATTAAAGCCCTAGCACAAATTCTTATAGAGAAAAAATAAAAAATTAAATGAAAATGCCAACTTGCACTAAAACTTTAACCACCCCAAATCATGTCTTTTACCCCAAAAAGAAGGTAAAACTCAGAATCTTCAGCATACAATATAAAGAAAGGTATTAGATGTAATTATATTCCAAATATGAAAGCCCTAGCACAAGTACTTACTGAGAAAAAAAAAAAAAAAAAAAAAAAATCCAACTTGCCCTAAAACTTTAACCCCCGAAAATCATGTTTTTTCCCCCAAAAGGAAGGTCACACTCAGCATCTTTAGCGTTCAATGTGAAGAAAGGTATAAGATGTAACTATATTCCAAATATGAAAGCCCTAGCACAAATACTTATGAATGAAAATCCCAACTTGCCCTAAAACTTTAACCGGACGCCGACGCCGGGGCGAGTAGTAAAGCTCTCATATTCTTCGAATAGTCGAGCTAAAAATTGCTCAAAACAAGCAATTTCTCCATTTGTCACAATGTTTTCAACTTTTTGCATTAATTATACCTTCATTTATCGAGATTTTCCGCGGTTTTGCCAACATGCTTTCAAAGTTGTCTGCTGCAGGTTTGCTGTATGTGGGAAAGGGTTAAAAAGAAGATGAGTGGTCTGCAGCAGATTGATCAAGTTTGGACATTGATGATAGGGCCATGTGATCGAGGGGTTGTGAGCTCAAACCCAGGCTTGGCTAACATTCTTTCCAATGATGGACAAAAGTCAATGCAAGCTTCCTTATTTGTCTTCTAACAGTGGGCTGAAGGTAGCCCGCTGCTTGTGAAGAATGCTTATGGAGTACTGAAGCAGGAAATCTAAGAAACGCACATGTAGATGAACTGACTCCCATGATATACTTTTGCAAAGGACATTAAGCTTCAATTAATTAACAAACAACATTCCTTGCAGCAGGAATTAATCCAAAGTAAGATTTATAGACAGCGTTTATCTTTAGAAAGTTTGCCATGATATAACTGTAAAACCGTTGAAAGGGACATTAGACTTCAATTAATCAACAAACACCTTACCTTGCAGCAGAATTTAATCCAAAGTAAGATATATAGACAGTGTTTATCTTTAGAAAGTTTGCCATGATATAACTGAAATACTGTTGAAAGGGACATTATATTTCAATTAATCAACAAACAACATACCTTGCAGCAGGATTTAATCCAAAGTAAGATTTATAGACAGTGTTTATCTTTAGAAAGTTTGTCATGTTTTTCACAAACAAATGAACAAGCACTAAACAAGACATATCCCAGCCAGGTCCACAAGATAAGACCAGACTTTTCAGTCTATCCATAGTGTGTCTAGTCAGTATTTCTATGTCTGTGTCCCCGTTGTTTACCGCCATTATACCAGATATCCACAGATGGTTTCCCTTTTGTAATACGTTGGGTTTAATATCACCTGTAACAAGACGTAGCAGTTTCACACAAATAACAATTTTCAGCAGATGACTTTGAAAAGATCTTGACAAAAATAGGATATTTTTTTTCCTTTGCCCCAATGTTTTCAAATGTTGTCTGCTGTATATATGCACTAAAACGCGTCTGTGACATTATATAGATATTATTTATCATTAATTTAAGAAAAATGAGTGGAAACAATGTTTAACCCTTTCCCAAAAACAAACAAATCTGCAGCAGACAACTTTGATCTCATCTTGGTTAAAATGTTGAAAATTATTGAAAAAGAGTTGAAAACATTGTGTCAAAAGGAAAAATTGCTTGTTTTGAGAAATTTCTCATTTTAACGCTTTGTTTACAAAAGCTGTTTGCTGCAGAGGCATCAGAAAAAGGGTTAAAAAAGATCATACTTCAAATTTTCAAAATTTAACCCTTTCCCTCATATAGAAGCTTTCCGATGCCTCTGCAGCAGACAGCTTTTTGAAAACATAGTGACAAAAGAAGAAATTGCTCAAAACGAGCAATTTCTCCTTTTGACACAATGTTTTCCACTTTTAGTCATAGGTTATCCATTCAATTATAGAGATTTTCTATATTTTGACAAAATATTTTCAAAGTCGTCGGCTGTAGAATTTTGTATGAGGGAAAGGGTTAAGTGGTCTTTCAGATGACAACCCTGTATATCTACATGTAGTCTACATATACAATCTAGGCAAAATTTTGAAAATCTCTTTAAATGAATAAGTAATTATATGTATATTCATAAAGAGTAATTTCATCTTCTGACATATCTTCAAAAGTCATCTACTACAGATGCATCATAATACACCTGCATGTGGGAAAGGGCTAAACTCTCAAACTTTATAATAATACCATTTCAACAACAGGTAAAACTCCAATAAAACTTACCACAAATTCTGTCAGAGCTAAGTAGGTTTTCCATTTGGCTACAATTCACACATTGTAAACTGTCTTTGTCCGGAAATAGATCAGACATAATAGTCCGACTGTTTTTCATGGGTAATTCTTTTACAGCATCGTAGTATGACCATGGGCAAGTCTGTAAACAGGTAAACTATTATTTTACGCACACCTTTTCCCGCAAACAACAAATCTGCAGCAGACGACTTTGAAAACTTCAAGAAAAGAGTATTGCAAAATTCTATACATGAAAGAATAATTATTGAATACAATAGAAAACATTGTGGTAAAACGAACTATTGCCAGCTGCATATAGACAAGGTTTAAGGGGAGGTCTCATTCCAATAAATGGCCAAGGAAAATTACAAAAGGATTCTAAATTAAGTCTGATTGTTTATTTCTAAATGGGACCTGCTTTTCAACAAACCATACTGTTGCAGTCCATAGAAGACATTTAACCCTTTCCCTCATATAAATGCTTTCGGACGCCTCTGCAAGCAGACAGCTTTTTGAAAACATAGTGACAAAAGAAGAAATTGCACAAAACGTGCAGTTTCCCCTTTTGCAACAATGTTTTCCACCTTTAGTCATAGGTTATCCATTCAATTATGGAGATTTTCTATGTTTTGACAAAATACGTTCAAAGTCGTCTGCTGCAGAATTGCCGTATGAGGGAAAGGGTTAAGACGATAAATTTGGTTTTAACTACAGTCAACCTTGTCTTAGGCAGCCTTCCGGAATTTGGATGCTAAAGACTGGTGGCTACTTAACCCTTTCCCTCATACGACAATTCTGCAGTAGATGACTTTGAACTTATTTTGTCAAAACATAGAAAATCTCCATAGTTGAATGGATAACCTATGACACAAAGTGGAAAACATTGTGGCAAAAGGAGAAATTGCACGTTTTGTGCAATTTCTTCTTTTGTCACTATGTTTTCAAAAAGCTGTCTGCTGCAGAGGCGTCAGAAAGCGTCTATATGAGGGAAAGGGTTAATACAAGACAAATATATAAGAAAGTGTTTTTGGTTAACCCTTCAAATGGCTGCTTACTCTTTCAATATTGAATTTCACAATTCCATGTTGAAAATTGGACCACTCCATTTCTCGTCCAACTGGAAATTTTGTAAAATTTAATGTCTAAGTGATAAAGAATGCAAATTTCAGGAGAGACAGTTTGTTACAAGCAGTCTCATCTAAATCTGCATTGTTTGTAAAAGCCTTTAATTGTCTTTGGCACTGAAAACATATATCTTGGGACATCTGTATTGCTTTGTCTCTTTTGCTTGTATGGTGTTTTATGCTGTTTTCAACAGTATTTCAGTCATATCACAGCATTTCCTGAGTAAATTACCAGTATTGCTGGTAAGATTATTCTGACAACAGTCGTAATATTATCCCTAAAACCCTGAGTGCCATTGCTTCCATTTATTAAGTCTTTGGAATGACCCAACTGGGAATCGAACCCTGGTTTATCACTCAAACTGCTACACCACCAGGGTGGTCCATCTGCACTCCATTATTATTATGAAAAATAAGGTTAATTGTTATTTTTTTCTTCTTTTGTATTTTCAATTATACACCTTAGAATTGAAAGACCTCTATGAACAATAAAGGGTTAACATACCTCATTTTTATCCTTCAAATGAGCTTTCATCAAGTTTAAATATCCAACTGGAGCAAATGCGTCTTCTGAATGGTTGACAACTTCACTCTCATCTCTAACAAAAATACATAAGATAGTTGGGGTGTACGGCAATAAAGGTTTCTTTTGCATATGGGTACTGTGAAGACTCATTTAGACTCATTTAGGTTATAATGGCACTAACACTTTCCCACAGACAGACACTTTCTGTTGCTACAGTAGACTTTTGAAAACATTGAAACAAAAGGAGCAAAAGCTCGCAACAAGCAATTTCTCCTTTTGCCACAAGTTTTCAACTTTTTTCAGTATTTATATCTTCATTTTTATTCCATGTTTTTTTCCTTGATGTTTTCAAAGATGTCTGCTGCAGATTTGTTGTGAAATGTGGGAACAGGTTAACTAAAGAGTGATGATATAGATCAAAATAACCAGCTAAGATGACATAGGAGAAAAATAGTATGATTGCAGAATAAATATAAATCTTAACAATACAAAGGGACACAAAGCAAAGGGAAAAGGAGGAAATGTAACCCTTTTCCACAAACGACAATTCTGCAGCAGACGACTTTGAACATATTTTGTCAAAAAATAGAAAAACTCTATAATTGAATGGATAACCTATGACTAAAAGTGGAAAACATTTTGGCAAAAGGAGAAATTGCTCGTTTTGAGCAATTTCTTCTTTTGTCAAAATGTTTTCTAAAAGCAGTCTGCTGCAGAGGCATCAAAACACATCTATATGAGGAAAAGGGTTAAGCTAATTTTCCTTTAACCCCTGTTCTTGATATAGACTTCAATTGAAGCTTTTGCTGAAGTTGACTTCTGAAAAGGAGATTAAAGTGTTGTATATAATAATTTCCTTCCATATATATATATATGAAACATTTGAAGTTGACAACATTATCAGAATTTCTACATTTCCAAAAGTGTTAATATTTTGTCTTCTGCAGGGCATCTTAAATCATATTGGGCAAAGATTTTTGTTTAAAACATTTTTGTAATGACATTAACATGTTTTTGTTAATGAGACCATATTTGAGTTGTTTCTTGCAATGTGGAGTCTAATTCATCTCAGGTTTGGGAATATTTAAAGTTCAATAGGCATACAACTAATTTGGCTTAATTTTGTAGTTTTTTAACCAGAAGTGCATTTATGTGTTAAACGAATACAGACAGACAGTCACAGATCTGATGAGGCTGTCCTTATACACAAAATATCTCTTATCACCAGCTATGGCTCATTTGCACACTTACATCACAATTTCTTTCTTGAATAAAGGACAATCTAAGGTAAATGTTTCAAACTCTCCACCCTCACCGCACACATTGAGGTCAAACTCGGCTTTCTGAAACATAAAAGGTTTTATTTTATGTTGTCGTGTTTCTTTTAATCACAGATAACTTTGAAAACATCTAGGTAAAAAAGAATTGAAAATCTCTTAAGAAAGCACAAATGTCACAAAATACGCACGTCCTGTTATTTTGAGACCAATTAAGTATAGTGATAATTGGTTGTACATCAGGCAAATTAAGAGAGCAGACACTGTTAGTACAGTTTTGGCCATTTTCGAGGGACATAAGTGTGTAGTGACTAAGATAACGTGGTAAGTTATCGAACTTGTCCAAGATATTATGCCAATACAAATTCTGACCAAATTTGGTGATGATTGGACAAAGGCTTCTAAAGTTATTGAGCTGACAAGACCAATTTTAGGTAATTTCTATAATTAAAGGGCGATAACTCTCGATTAACTAAAGCAAAATGGCTAGTTACCGAACTTGTCCGAGATATTATGCCAATACAAATTCTGACTAAATTTGGTGATGATTGGACAAAGGCTTCTAAAGTTATTGAGCTGACAAGACTAATTTTAGGTAATTTCTATAATTAAAGGGCAATAACTCTTGATTGACTAAAGCTATATGGCTAGTTATCTAACTCGTCCGAGATATTATGCCAATACACATTCTGACTAAATTTGGTGATGATTGGACAAAGGCTTCTAAAGTTATTGAGCTGACAAGACCAATTTTAGGTAATTTCTTTAATAAAAGGGCGATAACTCTTGATTGACTTAAGCAATATGGCTAGTTATCGAACTTGGTCGAGATATTATCCCAATACACAGTCTGACCAAATTTGGTGATGATTGGACAAAGAATTCTAAAGTTATTGAGCTGACAACATACTGGACGCCGCCCGCCCACCCGCCGCAGGTAAAACTATAATACGATCCGTTTTTTCAAAACGGGCGTATAAAAAGTGTGGAAAACATTGTGGCAAGTGGAGATTGCTCATTATTTGCAACTTCGCCTTGTGCCACAATGTTTTCAAAAAGATGTCCAATGCAGATTCCTAAAGAATACTTACATGAGGGAAAAGGAAAAGTATGGAAGAATTGTAAATTAATCATAGAAAGTATGATTTTGATACATATTTGGAAAACATTGCTGGCTTTGAGCAATTTCTCTTTTTGTAACAATGTCTTCCAAAAGTCGTCTGCTGCATAGATATCAAATGTTGTCTGTATTTACGAAAGGGTTAAATTGCATGGAAAAACAAGAATTCCTCTCTTGATGTCATTGCATTTTCATCAGAAGATATAACAAGAGCCTCATGCAGCCCCTAGAGGGCCAGTATCGCTCCACTGCAGCCAACACTTAACCCTTTCCCTCATATAAACAAGGCAAAACAGCCCCGCACCCCTGGTAGCCATACTTTTCAACCAATCAACATGGATTGAAGGAATCTGAAAGGAGATCACCAAAGGAACATTCCTACAAAATTATTTGGAAATTGGCAATACACTTTCGGAGAAGAAAATTCTTAAAGTTTTCACTTTAGCCATATAAATATTGAAAATCTCTCAAATTCATTTATTTGATAAGAGTTGATACAATTGGGCAAAAGTCATCTGCTTCAAATGTATCAATCAATGCCTGCATGTGGGAACAGATTAACTACCTTCTTCAGTAAAAAGGGCTGTATTTCTTCCAGTGTCTTTCCAAGGTGCAGTTTAGGCTGTAGTCCTATAAGGGGAAAAAAATAATATTGAAACAACAACTTTACCATCTAATATCTAGGCTTACTGATTGAACACTTTTAAAACATTAGTAAATAGTCGAAACATTTTTACAAAGCACTCCTTTTGAAAACATTGAAGCAAACATTTGATCGGAAAACGTATATCAATAAAATACAGTTTGAAAGAAAATATGTGGCTGCTGCAAATACGATAAGATAAGATATTAATGTGATATGTGTGAAACATATTTGAATAATTAACAGTATGATATAACAAGAGTACCGCAAACGGTACATAATACGCCCGTCAGGAACTTCTTTGTAAGTTTCCAAAAAGGGGCATAACTCATTCAAAAATTGACGAAATTCGAGAAAATGTGAACTTGATCTGTGACACTTGATTACAAAGCCATATACATAATTTCAGGTCAATACATCAAAGCATGTAGAAAAAAAGTGCGGAAAACAAATATTCTAAGTCCAAAAAGGGGCATAACTCATTCAAAAATTGACGAAATCCCAGGAAATATGGACTTGATCTGTGACACATCACTACAAAGCCTTATACAAAATTTGAATAGCTCAAACTATGTAAGAAAAAAGAGCGGAAAACCCGAACGGACGGACAGACGGACATGACCATACCATAATACGTACCGTTTTTAAGAAACGGTCGTATAAAAACAACAACAAGAGGGCCATGATGGCCCTAGATCGCTCACCTTAATTATACAATGTACTGCAATGCAAAACACATCAAGACAATTATTCTGAATGCAACCTCTAGTGTTAACAAGATTTTCCTTCATATGGCCTAGTGATCTATATTTTTTTACCTGATATGACCCATATTCCAACATGGACTAGATATCATCAAGACAGCATTCTGACAAAGTTTCAACTTGCTCAAAGTAAAAAATGCGGCCTCCGGAGTTTGAACAATATTTTCCTTTATTTACCTTGTTTCTGACCCAATATAACCCATATTCGAACTTGACCTAGATATCATTCAGCTAAACATTCTGACTAAATTTCAAGCTGCTGAAGCAAAAATTCGGCTTCTAGAGGGTTAACAAGATTTTCCTTCAATTTGACCTTGTGACCTACTTTTTGACCCCACATGACCCATGATAGAACTTGACTTAATATAATCAAGACAAACATTCAGATAAGAGTTTCATCATGCTCAAGTTGAAAATATGGCCTATAGTGTTAACAATATTTCCCTTCAATTTGACCTAGTGACCTAGTTTTTGACCTCATATGGCCCATTTTCAAACTTGTCCAAGATTTGATGGAGATGAATGTTCTGATAAACTTTCATGAAGATTGGATGCAAAATGTAGCCTGTAGAGTGTTAACAAGAGCAAATGTTGACGACGCACGACGGACAAAATGTGATCACAATAGCTCCTTCGTGCATAGGTGAGCTAAAAACAACATCCAGCTCTTTGGTCTGGTATGTCACCATTATTTGTATACATGTGTACATTAAAACATATTTATATAATATTAAGTCACATAAAATATTAATATACACAATCCGAGGTTTAAAGGAACTCGAATGTAGACAAATAAGTCAGTAAGTGACATGTGAAAGATAGACATATGAGGAGTGATCCCTATCATAGGGGCCTGGTACATTATTAAAAATAATGTATAGATACTTTTTTATATATAGACAAGGGATGTAACTTCCTTGTCATCCATGTTTGCATTTTGGTCCGATACAAAATAAAGAAGAACTGTCAAAGGACAGCACTCGACTATTCCAACGCTTATTAATCACCGAGATATGTAGTTGCATGCAAAACTTTAACCAGAATTTCTTAAAGGGTGATAATTTGCATTATGTGCAGGATAGAGTTATCTAACTTGATTATTAACATAGGTGTGATGGTTGGGAAGGGTTGTATAAAGTTTCAATACAATGCATGAAGTAGTTACTAAGATATGGACTCTTAATTTATGTAGTTGCATGCAAAACTTTAACCATGAGTTCTAAGTAAAAAAAGGCAATAATTTGCATTATATGCAGAGTTATCTTACTTGGTTGTGTATATAGTTGTGAAATTGGGAAGGGTTGTATCAAGTTTCAATACAATGCTTCAAGTAGTTACTGAGATAATTTATGGACTTAATGTAGTTGCATGCAAAACTTTTACCAGAATTTCTAAGAAAAAAAATGCCATAATTTGCATTAAATGCTAGATATAGTTATCGATTGTTTACATAGCTGGGATGGTTGGGAAGGGTTATATTAAGTTTCAAGGCAATGCATTAAGCAGTTACTAAGATATGGTCTCTTAATGTAGTTGCACGCAAAACTTTAACCAGAATTTCTAAGTCCAAAAAGGGCAATAACTTAAATGCAGGATAGAGTTATCTAACTTGATAATCTACATATTTGTGATAGTTGGGTTGGGTTGTATAAAGTATAAAGTTTCAATGCAATGCATCTAATAAATACTGAGATATGGACTCTTAATGTAGTTGCATACAAAACTTTAACCATTATTTCTATGTAAAAAAAGGGTCATAGCTTGCATTCAATGCAGGATAGAGTTATCTAACTTGATAATCTACATAGGTGTAATAAGAGTTAAGAAGGGTTGTATTAAGTAAGTGTAAATGCAATACATCAAGTAAATACTGAGATATGGATTCTAATTGTAGTTGCACGAACATCTTTCATCAGAATTTCAGAAAAGGGCCATAACTTAAATGCAGGATAGAGTTATCAAACTTGATTATTTACATAGGTGTGGTAGTTGGGAAGCATTGCAGAAAGTATCAATGCAATACATCTAGTACTTAATGAGCTGCATGAAAAACCTTAACCAAGGTGTGAAGTGGACATGGAAACCGATGCCAGGGCGAGTAGAATAGCTCTCATATTCTTTGAAAAGTTGAGCTAAAAACGACGATTGATAACCGATCATTTGCAGATAAATCCTGTGTATTAAGGGTAGATATTTTGCTACATGATGGTTTTTTTAATCATCTTTTTTATTTTATACATTGATCAAGTCCGGCTTATGAGATAGTTACATCCCTTGTCTATGTATAATAGAGTATAAATTAAAAAAAAATAATAGTGTGATCCCTATGTGTCACTCTTTCAAGGCAGGTGACACACAAATTCCAAATAAATTTACAAGTATTCTTGCAAAATACACAATGCAGTTTCTTACCCATGGCAGCTACTTTAATGATGATAGCTTTGACCTGACATTGTATCATTTCATCTAAAAGTTCTGTTTGATCCCTCCTCCATAAGTAGGCTAGTGATGTCAAACCAAGACGCTGGCACCTATCAATGACATCATCAGGTTCCTTATGTTCATTTATCATTATCCATTTCCCATGTACGACAAATTTGCAGCAGACGACTTCGAAAACATGCCCCAATAAATTTGTAAACTCCTTTTAAATGAAAGCACAATAATTGAATAGAGTTGAATCCATGCTTGTTTTGAGCAATTTCTTCTTTTGTCGACATGTTTTCAAAAAGCCGTCTGCTGCAGAGGCTTCAGAAAGCGACTATATGAGGGAAAGGGTTAACCATTTACCAGATGTGGGAAACTTAACCCTTTCCTACATACAGCAAATCTGCAGCAGACAACTTTGAATACATCTTGGCAAACATAAAGAAAATCTCTATAAATGCAAATATAACTACCGAAAAAAGAGAAATTGGTTGTTTTGAGCAATTTCTCCATTTGTCACTATGTTTTCATATGTTGTCTGCTGCAAAGGTTAAAGAGCGTCTGTATGTGGGAAAGGATTAAATATGACTCTTTCTGCAGCAGATGATATTTTGTCAGTACTGTTTGTGTCATTTATAAAGGAAATTGTTTTTGAAAGATTGTGGTCAACCTGTTCCCACATACAAGAAACAAGGCAGCTGTAGCATAAATATTCATGGCAGCAGACGTATCTTAATTTCTTATTTGACCTCAAAAACCTATGCTGAATCATGCCAGTGAGGGGATACTTTTGAGTAACCTTAACATAGGTTCTGTTGAGCATTATGAGACCTATTGTGTGACAAGAACCTGGTAACTCCTCTTTAACCCTCTTAAATGTATATTTAACACTGTCCCACATACAGACGCTTGCTGACGCATCTGCAGCAGACGACTTTTGAAAACATTGTGGCAAAAGGAGAAATTGCTCATTAAATTTCTCTTTTTGCCAGTGTTAAAGAGTTTCTATAATTTTGACAAAATGATTTCAAAGTTGTCTGCTGCAGACTTGTTGTATGTCGGAAAATGCTTAACTAGGCCAATGTGGCAGATCTTGTCATATTTCGTCAACTGTTGTTACTCTAAAGACCTTAAGGAATCGAAGTTTACGCTTTCCTACTTGCAGACGTATTTTGACACCTATGCAGAAGACAACTGGAAACCATTGTTGTAAATGGATAAATTGCTTTCATTTATAAAGATGTTTGTTTTTTTTTACTGAAATATTTTCAGTCATCTGCTGCAGATTAATACAATGTGGGATTTTTTTTTACAGTAACCAAAACTAACCATGTATGTAAAATACAGAGATCTATAAACACCTTTGATTCCCTGTGCAATAAGCAAAACCATTGAAGGAGAGCAAGGATGCACAGGAATATGTGTCTATACAAATACAAAGTACATCCTGTACAATACCAGACAATGAGCTATTTGCTCAATGACTGAGACAAATTCCGAGGAAAATCTATTCAAGAACAGCCAAAAAGTAGAGGAACATTCAATCTTAGTAGATCATTATCAGTTATTAACCCTTCCCCAAGACATAGATGCCTTTTAATGCTGCACAAACACACATATTTCTGAAAACATTGAAAAAAGGTAGAAATTGCTAAGAATGAGAAATTTATCCATTTCCAATTATGCTTTCGAAAAAGGCTCTCGTATCAAAATAACACAATATCCAATGATAATATTACTTACACATCTTCCACCCTGACCCTTTGGTAATTGGATAGTATGGCTCCAACAGCTACACCTTCAATCCCTAGTTCATCCTGAAATATCATGCAGCTGCATTTTGACACAACTGAAGCAGATGACTTTAAAAAGCTTTTTGAACACAAGGGCCAAGATGGCCCTAAATCGATCACATGAATGATAGTAAATTAGAAGCAAATATTTAACTGCACATATCTGTGAAAATTTGATCAGGAGTTCAAATGAAACTGCAAGATGTGGACACTCAGTTAAATAATTAGTCTATCAGTAAAAGCCATTTGTATCTTGAAATCTAACAAGAACTTTAATAAGAATGGAATTATAAAGTTTTGTCATTTTGCACCTTTCCTGATGCCGCTTTGCTGCCCTATTTGTCAACGAAATCAATATGGCTTGAACAGTTTTTGTAGAGAGTCACTCAAAGAACATTTCTGCCAAATTATCTTGGAATCTGACAGATGGATTATGGAGATGGAGGTTTTTCAAGCTTGGGTATTTTTCTCAATTTCTGATGCCGCAGCAACAAAAGTTCCACACAGAATGTAAGTTTTTGAACAATTTTGAAAGAGGACCATCAAAAAAACATTTCCTGTGAAGTAACGATGAAATTGGTCGAGTAGAATAGTAGGCTTGTCATTTGTAGCTAAAAGTTCAATTTACCCCTTTTGTGATGATGCGAGGTTGCTATGATTTTGTAACCAGTCAATAAGGCTTGAACAAATTAAGAAGAGGATCACTGAAGTAAGATTCCTATTCAGTTTTCTTAATATCAGACAAGGACTTGAACAAAAATGGAATTTCCAAATTTTGTCATTTTGCCCCTTTTCTGATGCCTCAGTATGCCTTGATCAACCTTTGTAGAGGGTCACCCAAGGAACATTTCTACTAAACTATATTGGAATCTGACATGCATGTTCAGAGAAGAAGATTTTTAAAGTTTGGACATTTTGCCCCCTTTCTGATGCTGCAGCAACCTAAGTTCTCGATGGAATTTAAATCTTTGAACAATTATAAAGGAGGGCCACCAAAGGAACATTCGTGTGAAGTTTGGATGAAATTGGTCCTTTGGTTTAGGAGGAGATGATGTTTTACACTAAAAGTTAACGACGGATGATTTTGCCTCTTTTCTGATGCCTCCTGACTGCTATGTTTTTCAACCAAACAGTATGCCTTGAACAGTCTTTGTAGAGGGTCACTCAAGGAACATTTGTACCAAACTATATTGGAATCTGACATGCAGATTCAGAGGAGAAGACTTTTAAAGTTTAGACATTTTGCCCCCTTTCTGATTCTGCAGCAACCTAAGTTCTCAATGGAATTTAAATCTTTGAACAATTTTGAAAGGGGGCCACCAAAGGAACATTCCTGTGAAGTTTGGATGAAATTGGTCCTGTGGTTCAGGTGGAAAAGATGTTTAAATCTAAAAGTAAATGACGGAAGATGATGGACGACGGACAAAAAGTGATCAGAATAGCTCACCTTGAGCCTTTGGCTCTAGGTGATCTAAAAATGGAGAAACTGCTCATACTGAACAATTTATCCCTTAGCCACAATGTTTTCAACTTATTGATTATTAAAACACCATATTTTTGCCTGAAATATCACATTTATTTATAGAGATTTTCCATATTTTTACCTGAAATATCACAAGCATTTATAGAGATTTTCCATATTTTTACCTGAAATATATAATTATTCTCCTGATGCAAATTTAACACTTTCTAAGCATCTGTAGCAGAAAACTTTTGAAAAAAATGTGGCAAATTGATAAAATCCCATTGCCACAATGTTTTCAACTCTATTCGATAATAAAAACATAATTTATGGAGATTTTCCATATTTTTGACTTGATGTATTAGAAGTTGTCTGCAGCAGATTTGTTGTATGTGTAAAAGTGTTCATTGATGAAAAACCAATGCCCCTGGGTTGCTAGATGAAAGTTTTCAAGAATTAGGTCAAAGGTGAATGTGAAGGTCACAAGATGAATAACTTTGATATGATTAGAAAGGTCTTTTCATAAGGATTTTATTGATTTATCTTTAATGTCTTTTCAACAGTTTTTCAGTCGTATTACTATGGCAAGTTCATCTACCAATGGTCACACCAGTTCTCTACATAACAGTTTTTACTGCCTCCTTTTCCGCATAATCCATTGGTGAACAAAGAATGACTCTTCTCACATTGACTTTTGTCAAATGTCGGAAAGCTAGGATTCAAACTCACAACGCCTGGATTGGTAGCCGCATTGCTACAGGGCTCAGCCTTGTCACACACCTTATATGAAAGTATTTCAACAACGATAAAAGGTTCTGGCCAATATTAAAGTTTCTGCCACAGACAAACAAACAGGTCAAACATTTGCTAGCAAGCACGGATAGATTTATTCTGGATAATTCTCAACCTTTTCCAACATACAACAAATCTGCGGCAAATCTCCTTTTTGACATAATCTTTTCAAAAACTGTCTGCTGAAGTGCCAGAAAGCGTCTGTATGTGGGAAAGGGTTAAACAATCCTTGTAAACCGCACACCTTGACATTGTGCTTATGACATTAACCCTTTCTAACATATAGACGCCTTCTTTTCTCCAAACGAGCAATTTCTCCATCTGCCACAATGTTTTCAACATTTTGCAAAGTCGTCTGCTGCTGGTTTGTTGTATGAGGGAAAGGGTTAAACTTTGACAAAGAGAAATTTCAGAGTAAAAATCATGTTTACATGTTACTCATACCTTGACCTGCTTAAGAAGCTCAAAGAGATCCTCCACTTCATCTGCAGGAGTTCTAACATAATCTCGTCCAATAGACACTGAAGATCCGGTTATCTCTCGCCTATACAGAGGTAAACCCATTGCATCAGCATACAGGTCAATAGCGTGATGCCCAACAGACTGGTACATGTAACTATCTAGCTCATCTGGCAAACAAATAAGTTATAATACAGAGCTCTAGTTAAGGGGGGTTTTGCATGTTCGAAAAAAACCTGTAACCCTAATAATTATCTCCATGAGACGATTCTTTGAGTTCCCACAACATAGAGTTTGGTTGGATAATAAGAGAGATATGGGGGGTTGCGCGGGGGGGCTGGATACCCCTCCTTATCTAGACCTCTGAAGATAAGCATCTTCCAACCAAAATAACCAGTTTTCAACAGACAACAAATCTACATCAGAGGAGATTTCAAATATCTAGGCCAAAATATTGATACGTGTAATCTCAATTATTGAAAGAATGTATATTGTTTTATGGCACATCAACAGCTAAGGTCATTTAGCGCGCAATTAAATTTAATTATTCATGATCCCTGGGTAAACAAACCAGTACTAGGCTAGAAAATGTGCCTTGCCCAAGGGCACTCCACCATGACCGTAGTGCCGCGACTGGGGATCGAACCCTGGACACCCGGTTTCGAAATCCCCGACGCTAACCAATCGACCACAGCGGATTCCTCTCAATTATTGAAAGTATAATCATTAAACAGAGTTAGAAATAATGTTTTCAAACAATGTCTGCGGCAAATGCATCAAGATACATATATTCAGATCGTTCAATATTGTGTGCCCAGACTAAATCATAAAAAATATTATTTCTTTCATAACGGATGCCTATACCCTGTACACTTTATTTTGGGTGATTGATTGTTTATAAATAATTACTTACAGATATTCGGATCAACCAATATTGTGGGCCCAGACTATATTATTACTGACACATCTGCAGTAGATGGCTTTTCGAAAACATGCTGACAAAAGAAGAAATTGGTCAAAATGAGCAATTTCTCCTTTTGAAACCATGTTTTCAACTCTATTCAATTATTGTTCTTTAGAGGGATTTTCTGTGCTTTTACCTCAACGTTTTTAAAGACGTCTGCTGCAGATTTGCTGCATGTCGGAAAGAGTTGAAGGAAATAAAAATACCTTTGTCTTTAGGTTTCAAATTAGCAAGGGCTACAATATCATGGCCTTCAGAAACACATTGCATCATGTTATAGCAGCTGTCTTTACCTCCACTGAAAAATACAAGATTAATTCTTTTAAACTTACAGACGCTTCCCGATTCCTCTGCAACAGATAACTTTTGAAATTATTGTGGCAAAAAGAAAAATTGCTCAATACTAAATGGTTTCAAAGTTGTCCGTTGTAGATTTTAAAGTATCTGGGAAAGGGTTTTACATTTTCCCTCATTCAACAATAATATTACTGTGCTGACAATTTTGAATAAATCTAGGCAAAATATGGAAAATAACTATAAATGAAATTATAGTTATTGAGTAAAGTTGAAAACATTGTGGCAATACGGTAATTGGTCATTTATATAAACAGTTGTTTTTCCTTTTGCCACCTTGCTCCCAAATTCTGCTGCAGCAGTGTCGAAATGTGTCTGCATGTGGGAACGGATTAAATATGTGAGGTGATCGTAACTACACAAAATGAAAGTACTGGTTGTGTTGAAGCGATAATACTGATATGATGTTTTAAGGGTCATTTACTTGTTTTTAATTTGTGTTGTTTGTATGGTGTTTCAATGTTTTATTGGTTATATTATGGGGTTTCCTGGGTAAGTTACAGGTCCATTTATCCTGAAACAAGCAAGTCAGTTTCTGACGCCAACATCACCGGGAAAAAAATGACTAAGGGAGATTACTGCAAAAGATTGATTGATTGGGGTTTAACGCCGTTTTTAACAATTTCTCAGTTATATCACTGCGGCCAGTTCACCTACTCATGCATTTCCTGGTTTTCTCACACCAGTACTCCACACAACAATCTTCCCAAGCAACTGGCTGCTTTTCCACATAGCCCATTGGTGAAAGACGAATGCCGCATGCCGCATTGACTTTTGTCAATCGTCGGAAAGAAAGTTGGCCGAGCCGGGATTCAAACTCACAACCCCTGGATTGACAGCCCGCGTCGCTACCGACAGAGCTACCGTACTGCAAAAGAAGGCATGCAAATAATTATTAATAAGCTAGTCAAACTTCCATTGGACTTATTTATAACATTTTCTCCTCTCTGATATTATCATAAGCTCAATCCAAAAGTCTCCACTTAAAGTTTTATTCTTTTTATTTGTTATTAACTTTTATTTTTTACTGTCTTACTCTATGTCTTTCACTATACAATCATGTGATAAGAAATTGCTTCTTTCATGTACAGGATGTGCTCAAATGGTTGCTTTACCTGTCAAACCCAGGGCAAATAGGTTTTGTGTATTTTATATATATCAACTACATTATAAAGACAAAAGTCTTGTTGTAAATACTCGCTTATAAGATGCATTTTTTTACATTAAAAATTGAAAATAAAGTCAGAGGAGTGTCTTATATGCAAGTCAAACCAAATATCAGAAAGATTATACCTTCCGACCCAAAAATCTTGAGACTTCAATTTTATAGTTTCGGGAGTGATAATTAGCATAACTAGTCAAGTTATATTTTTAACAGATAAAGAAAATGTTTTACTTCATAAATTGTAATTAAATAATAATTATCTAAAAACACATTTAAGAGGTTTTGAAGTAAAGACATCAGATTAGTTACTTGCATCAAATTAAAAAATAAATAAAACTAGAACTATCACTGAATGTGATTAATACCCCCAAACGTCGCCGATAGGAAAGGTAGTGGAATATTAAGATACCCCACCTTAAATTCCAACTTGTAGTTTTAAAGATAATCTCCGGAAAAAAAATAAATAAGAAAGGGCGATGAAAATTATTCTACGAACAAGAAAATATAACAAAGGGCAATAAATCTGTAATAAGCTAAAATAGAGTTATGGTTCTTGTTCACTGCACTTACTCTCAATGTGTTGTATCATAGGATGAAGTTTTATTAAATTCCATCCATAAGTTTTGAAATTATTCTACTCAACAAAAAGTAGCAAAGGGCAATAACTCTGTAATTATGTAAATTACAGTTATGGTTCTTGTACAATGTACTTCCTCTCATAGTGCCCTACCATTGTATGTAGTGTTATTAGATTCAATCTATTAGTTATTAAGTAATTCTCTGAACAAGAAAAAGTAACAAAGGGCAATAACTCTGTAATTAGGTTAAGTCGAGTTATGGTTTCTGTACACCGCACTTTCTCTCAATGTGTTGTATCATTGTATGAAGTTTTAATAAATTCCAACAATTAGTTTTAAAATTATGTTCCGGACATGACTCTACGCACAAGAAAAAGTAACAAAGGGCAGTAACTCTGTAATTATGTAGATTAGAGTTATGGTTCTTGTACACTGCACTTCCTCTCAATATGCTCTACCATTGTATGCAGTTTTATTAGATTCCATCAATTAGTTATTAAGTTATTCTCCGGACAAGAAAAAGTAACAAAGGGCAATAACTCTGTATTTAGGTAAAATAGAGTTATGGTTCCTGTACACCACACTTCCTCTCAATGAGTTGTATCATCGTATGAAGTTTTATTAAATTCCAACAATTAGTTTTAAAGTTATGCTCCGGAAAAGACTACGCACAAGAAAAAGTAACAAAGGGCAATAACTCTGTAATTATGTAAATTAGAGTTATGGTTCTTGTACACTGCACTTCCTCTCATGGTGCTCTACCAGTGTATGAAGTTTAATTATAAGTTGATTATTTCGCCCAATATCGAATGGATTTTAAAAAAACTAAACGGAATTAGACTTATACAAGTATATTTAATTAACTGTTTCGTCCTGTCGCTGACTTTTTGTTAAAATAAACTCCCTGACGCTTCTTGTCGCTTCTTGACGCTTAAGGATAGTGAGACCGCCTAAAATAGGTAGCACCTATACTAATATTAGGTGATCCAATTGAACTACGAAAACCCAGATTTAAGACCTCAAAATAAGCTGCTTTAATAGCTGTGTATTTGGTCGGGAAAAAATAACGCTAGGACACAGTTAGAATATTGTTGAAATGGAATAAAACCATACAAACGTTGAACCACTTACTGCATATCAAATTAGTGATCTTATACCTGCGTCACGTGTATTTGGTGGTTTCACACCTTGAACCTTTTTCATGGAAGTCTAGAGTGACTTCCCCTGAAGTTAAAAATTATCTGTTCACTTCTGTCTAAAATCTTTCAATTATTTCAATTTACCTAATTAGAGCAGCAACCTTCATTTTGAGGCGTCTTCAAAGGCAATCTGCTCTACTATTCATTAACAAATTCCTGCCACACGTGTGGCCGTTTAGACATCGACCCGGAAATTGACGTGAACTCACTGTTGGCTAGCTTTGCGTATCTGTAGCAATTGAGTTATGACTTAAACAATTATTTTCTTCACGTGTGTAGGAATGTGTAGAAATATACACTTGAAAAAATTTGGCTGAATCTTATTATAAGATTATAATAAGAGGATTTTGAAGAGTGAATGAAAAAATATTTTCTATGATTAGAATTAAGCCTAACAAATACGCACGGATAGCCACCACGTCAAAAAATACATCTGGGTTGTGGAAGTGCTTAGTTGGAGAAACCACCAATAATCATTTGAGATATAAATCGTTCAGTGACCAAGATCATAGAAAACAAAACAAGACAGGAGTGGAATGAAAACACTAAATGTCGTGATGTAAGCATATACTTGTTATTTACGACCAAACTGATTTAATGCAAGTTGTCTGACATCCCTTTTTACTTTCATTTCTTACTGTTAAGTGTGTTATGTGTGAACGCTTGATTAACAAGTTTGCGTTGAAATGAACAGTGATGTCATGGTCAGATTGTTGACACTCTGTCAAAATTAAAACCTGCTATTTCTTATTTTTATGTTTTGATGTTTAACTCGACAGTCGAGAAGATTCGGTCGAGCAGTGTTCAGCGTGTGTCATTCCATGTGTGCGTCAGTCCAAGCGTTTACTTTTGGTTTTAAATGTCTTCTCAGTTTAAACACAATTAGGGTAGCCAGTGGAAATTATCTTTTAATTCAAAAAAATGCAAAGTACTACATGTAGGAAATAATAATCCCCACTATAGATACACTATGACAGACTCAGATGGGTACCATTCTTATATTGAAAGTGTTGATTCTGAGAAGGACTTGGGAGTTACATTTGACACCAAACTGAATTTTGATGTTCACATCACCAATATAGTAAATAAAGCTCAACGTAATTTGGGAATTATACATAGGTCTTTTGAATATATGGACAAACCAATGTTACTTACTTTGTATAAGTCTATTGTAAGACCAGTTTTGGAATATGGGTCATGTGTATGATCTCCATACTTATCAAAAGACATTATACGTATTGAAGGAATTCAGCGAAGAGCCACCATATATTGATAGAATGAAATCACTAGGACTTCCAACTCTGGAGTATAGACGAGATCGTGCTGACATGATTCAGATTTATAAAAGCATTCATAATCTGGATGAACTTAAATGGGACAATATGTTTTCTCTATCAACAGGCGGTTTAAGAGGTCACAACTTAAAATTTATTAAAATGAAAAGTCACAATAATATACGCTTCAACACCTTTTCGCAAAGATCAGTCAATTTGTGGAACAAACTTACATGTGAAACTGTAAATGCCAGTTCAATAAATGTGTTTAAATCACTGCTCAACAAAGAAGATTGGAATGACAAGAAATTTCACCCATCTTAGGCGCACAAATGTCGGTTTTATATAAAGAAAAGATTGAGAGAGGTCAATATAAGCTTAGGCTTAAGATGATGACCTAACATCAAGGTATCAAGGTATCAGACTTTTCGACCCTTCAAACTATTCGACCCGCGATTTACGTGACTATTCGACCCGCAATTTAAAAATTGTCGGATAGGACTATTATATGGTTTATTTTTTATAGAGACATGTTGTTTTATCTAATATGTTATAGTTTATAAAAATTATAATGTTTTGTTTGTTTTTGTAAAAGTTGTACTAGTAGCATCCTCTCCATGTCCTCTTCAAAATCCCATCAATTTCTTTTTATCCGACCAGAACTGTTTTTGCCATGGCAAAAAATAAAATAACATCCATCAAAGGTTTTTACCCCTAAAACCACTTGCATGGAATGTAGATACTATTTTTTTCGTCTTGTATGGGTAGAGAAAAAACTAAAAAATCTACTTGTAATATATATGGACGATAGTGATTTTATTTTGATTTTTATCAACTAATGTAAACAATTTATATTTAGTTTCTTGAATCTTCTCAGATTGGTAACAAATGAGAAACTTATCAATTGTCAATCAAGATTGGATAATAAGATTACTGGGTGCAGTACTTTCAGGATGTCAATTATAAACACATTTACCTTGACACCCTTCTGCTTGCCAAATAGTTAAATCTGCAAGGCAAGGGTAAATAAATACAATGAAAAGATAAAATTTAAATCCTGTTATTTACAGAAGCAGTTACAACTGTTTTGCTCTGAGATATCGTTTTGTCAAATTGTATTCTCATATGTCAATTTTGGTAGTCAGTCAAAAGCTTGCATTACTGTATTTTGGTAACCTGTGTGATATACTAGAAACATAAAACAAGTATTGTCCGGACAAATTGATTAATTGATTGGGGTTTAACGCCGTTTTTAACAATTTCTCAGTTATATCCCCGTGGCCAGTTCACCTACTCATGCATTTCCTGGTTTTCTCACACCAGTACTCCACACAACAATCTTCCCAAGCAACTGGCTGCTTTTCCGCATAGACTTAGCCCATTGGTGGAAGACGAATGAGGCATGTCGCATTGACTTTTGTCAATCCTCGGAAAGAAAGTTGGCCGAGCTGGGATTCAAACTCACAACCCCTGGATTAACAGCCCCCGTCGCTACCGGGGCTCGGCTCTCCGGACAAGTGTTTACAACAAACCTGTCTAGATTTAACCTGTGTTTGGCGGGAAAATCAATAAACCTGTTTTACATGCAAGGCGTAGTAAATTTTTTGTCAGAAGTATTAGGCATTATTTTAAAAGAAAAGGTTGACGACTCTTATTATAATATTTGTTATCTCTTTGTCTAATGTCTTATTAATGAAAGGAGAAAACTGCTTGTATTAAAACAATGATTGGTAATTTGAAGTTTTGAATATAAAATGTGATGACTAAATGTTATAGCTGACTGTTTATCATGGGTTGAAAAAAAACCATCAGAAATCAAATGGCGTCTTATAGGAGAGTCAACATTGAAAAACTAAGATTTGAGACGAGATGCACCGTATAGCTGATTTTTTTACAATATATATAAATTCTATTATTTTTTTCACAGATAAATTCAAAGGCTCATAATGGCGTGGTTATCAGGAATAACTGGCAAAGCAGAAAATTTTCTGAACAGTTTAGATCAAAAAGCTGCAACAGCTTTGAAAGAAAATGAGACCTCTCAATCCCCATCAGTATCAGCAGAGTCTTTCACAAGTACGAAACCAACACTAAGTGATATTCATAAGGGTCAGTCTGGTTTATCTACCCAGACTAGTGGTAAAAAGATGCTGGGACATGTGTCGCAAACAGTGCCAACCAGACTATCAGAGGTTGGGGACAACTGGCATGAAACAGCCAGTCTTGCACCAAAGACTAAGGTGGACCAGACTAAAAAGAAAGTAGACACAGACGAAGCTCTGTTTGAGTTTTTGAACAGTCCAGAACCAGCAGACAGGAGAAAAAGCACGCCAGTGAACAGTACAAGACATTCCAGACAATCCAGCTCTTCATCTGTCATCTCTAACAAAGGGGGGCGTGTCCAGGACCCGCCCACTTCGTCATCAACTAGTGGATCCTCTATGGTTCATGTGGAAATGCCAGGTAAATTAACCCTTGTTCACTTACAACATATCTGCATTAGACCACTTTGAAAACATGTAAAACAAATTATTTGGAAATCTCTACAAATAAAAGTATAATCATTGAATAAAGGTGAAATAATTTTGGCAAAAGTAGAAATTGTGCATGATGACATATTTTGATGAATCACATCGGTCTTTGGAATACATAGCTGCTATTAAGGAGAGAGTTGCTCCTATTGGGTAATTTCTCCTTATGCAACAAAGTTTTCATTTTTTTTAAAAAATTATACTCAATTTATATATATAAATTTTCAATAATTTTACCTAGATGCTTTTAAAGCGGTCGGCTTCAGATTTTGTTGTAGGTGGGAAAAGGGTTACTGATCACCAGAATGAGGAAAGAGGGCGGTTTTTTTAGGAAGGCAGAACAATAGTTTCACTTTGCTTACTCTTTGGTCAATTTGAAAAGTTTTTGTCATAATATTTCTTAGTTTTCTAAAAGAATTGCTTATGTTTTTTAGCTATGGGCTTATGGCCGAAATTCTTTAGTTAGTGATGGGGTTATGTGTGGAAAGATATCACTTGAAATTATTCTTTAACCCTTTCCCACATTAAGACGCTTTGTGATGCTTCTGCAGCAGACAACTTTTGAAAACAATTTGACAAAAGGAGAAATTGCTCAAAACAAGCAATTTCTCCTGTTTCCATTATGTTTTCAACTCTATTTAATCATTTAACACTCATTTATGAAGTTTTTTCATGTTTTTGTCAATTTGTTTTAAAAGTCGTCTGCTGCAGTTTTTTTGTATGTGGGAAAGGGTTAAAAGAATATTATGTCATTCACTTGTGCTGGCATTTCAAGTGAACCAGCTGTTGTGATATGATTAGATTAGTGTTATGAAAGACTCAATAACACTTATTTCAATACCGGTTTTACAGAGACAATAAAGGTCATGTATTAAACCAGTGAAGTATGATAATTAAACATTCAGTTTAAACTTATTTATTTTACATCGATTGCAAAATCAGTTTTCAGCTAATATTAATCACGCTCGATGTCTGCTTCCTGGAGACTTAACCAGTACTCACGCCCTTGGTGTGGAAAAATCCCAAAGTCAGAACCAGCTTATCACTGGACTCGAACCCGGAACCTTATGTATTAGAGGCCGAAGTTCTACCTCTGCATCTGTACCTGATATGATATACTTGTAGTGGTCTGCTTTGAAAACATCTTGGAATAATATGAACATATTGGTTATGTTGGTATAGAGTCAGTTGCAAACATTGTGCTGAATGTTTTCTGTAGTAGATGTACACCAATTTGTTTAACCCTTTGCCTCATATAGACGCTTTCTGACGCCTCTGCAGCAGACGGCTATTTGAAAACATAGTGACAAAAGAAGAAATTGCACAAAACATGCAATTTCTCCTTTTTCCACAACGTTTTCCACTTTTAGTCATAGGTTATCCATTCAATTCAATCCATTCAATTTTAGAGATTTTCTAATTTTTGACAAAATATGTTCAAAGTTGTCTGCTGCAGAATTGTCGTATGAGGGAAAGGGTTAAATAAAGAGAAATAATTCAGATAAAAATAAATCACAGGTACAAATAATAAGGTGCATTTTATAAAATGCAAAATTGATTTACAACACTGGCAATTTAATTACTGAGGTATTTTATCTGTTAATCTTTTGTCAGTGAGTTTTTGTGTCTCTTTCCGTGACAGGGGGCTTCTTATCTATCATTTGTCTGTCTGTATGTCTGTCCATGATACTTTGACTTTGGTGAGAGTATTGGTATTTGGCAGGTGATTTGTTAACCTTGCGAAACTCATGTTTAAAATATAACAAAGTGCTTTATATTAAACAGATGTAATTGAGCAATCTACACCAGTAAATGAATTAAACTCACCTGTAATTGATAGTAAATGTAAGTAATTATTGGCAGAAGTAGATCATTAAATTTAACCCTTTCCCACATGCATAGGCATTTTAAGGCATCTGCAGCAGACAACTTTTGCTTCATTTGCACATGGTTTAAAATTATATTCAAACATTAATATTTTCATTTAGAGAGATTTTCCATATTTGTGATCTATTTATCTTCAAAGGCTTCTTTTGCAGATTTGTGGTATGTGGAAACTGGTTAGTTTTGTAATCAGCGAGTCTATACCTGGGTGATAGACCTATACCCTTCATGACCCCCTTTCCCTGATATAGATTACTCTTAACCCTTCCCCTCATACAGACAGAAGAAGATATTGCTCTCTTTTTGTCCTAATGTTTTCAACTGTTTTTTAATGATCAAACTTTCCTTAACCCTTTCCCTCATACGACAATTCTGCAGCCGACGACTTTGAACATATTTTGTCAAAAGATGGAAAATCTCTATAATTGAATGGATAACCTATGATTTAAAGTGGAAAACATTGTGGCAAAAGGAGAAATTGCACGTTTTGTGCAATTTCTTCTTTTGTTACTATGTTTTCAAAAAGCCGTCTGCTGCAGAGGCGTCAGAAAGCGTCTATATGAGGGAAAGGGTTAAGAGATTGTTTATGACTTAACTTAGATAATTTCAAAGTGTTCTGCTGCTGATTTGTTGTATGTGGGAAAGGGTTAACGCCTTTAATGCATTGAGGAGCAATTTTCAGTTATATCACAGCAATTTCTGGGTAAGTCACCAGTACTTCTGGTCCATTTATCCTGACACCAGCCAGTCAGTCGTAATGCTTACCCCACAGCCCTGAGCGCCCAGGTGAGCAGTCATTACTACCATTTTTAAAGTCTTTGGTATGACCCGCCCGTGGATCTAACTAGCGAACATCCAGCACCAGTGGCTGAGGAGCAAACAAGATTACCATGAAGAGCATAACTTAAACAGTGAAAGAAACATCTGTGACTGAATACAAAATGTTTTGATTCTTATATATATCTAAGCATAATTTTGCAATGGCATTGGAAAAAGTGAAATTGCTCAATTTACAAAAAAATACAACAAGGTTTGTTTTTTTGACTGAATCAAAGTTATGCATATAGTTCTTATTTTCATGATGTTTTTTTCTATTTCTCTGATGTTTACAATGCAGACAGATATAAAACAAATCAATATTTATCAGGTAAAGGGTTAACAATCAGTCATCTACTTACTTTTATCATATACACAATGTAGATTCGTAATTCAAGATATTTCCCATACAGCCAAATGGCTTGTCAAAGACTAGTGAGGTGAAACTTCCCCAGGATGTCTGCCATACATGTATATTATTCACTAATAGCCCTGTCACATCAGAACTTTCTAGGTGCCTGAGTAACGTGTCTGAATTTCGGCAACACGCATGCAAACTGCAAGCTGATTAATGCTAGGCCATCGTTAGCAACACGCTGAGCGCGTTACTCCATACTGGGACACGCTGTCTTATGCTGAAGCAAAAATACATTTTTCAACATACCTAAAATTTCCAGCGTGTGACTGCAAATGCTGGCAACGCTTGAGGGTCGTTACTCACACATTGAATGCGCTAGACTATCATTACCAACCTACTACTCACACACTGGCAAGTAGCGCGTCAGCGATATACAAACAATCACATGGTCGTTGCAGTACGCTGGCGCGCTTTGGAAATTTCGAAACTAACGCATTACTCACGCGCTGGCGACACGTTGTCTTATGTTATTTTGAAATAAGTGATACGGTCCTCACACGCTACTCACGCACTGGTATACACTATGAACCCGTTATCAATGCGTTATGGACACGCTGAAATCATGTTTCCACTTGACCTTTTCTTTAAAAGTTCAACTATTTGTTGCTACTCACACGCTGGCCTAAAACATTCTGGTGTGACAGGGCCATTAATAGCTTGCTTTGCAGTCAAGAAATATTATTAATTTTGCTTAAAGTGTCTTCCATTAACAGAAAGACAGATTATAGTACTAGTCATGACGAGATATATCATACTGCTTAGTGCTTACCACCATACTATTTCCAATTGTCCAACATAATGAACAGAAAGACTGGCTTTAAAGCTAAACTTGAAATGATATTAATCATGCAGCTTACAATATCTGCCATATTCAATGTAATTAACAGATGCATTGTCTATAGAACTAGACTTGGCTTGTATATAGAACTAGACATGGCGAGTTATAAATACTACATGATACAACGTCTGCCATATCCAACATAATTAACAGAAAGACTGGCTGTAGAGCTAGTTAGCAATGGAGTTTGTCATACAGCTTATATCATCTGCCATATCCAACATATTTGTCAGAAAGACTGGCTGTAGAGCAAGACTTTGTGAGATATTACTCAAATTGCTTAGCATGTCTACCATATCCAATATTAAGCCCTTTACATATACAACACATATGCTACAGACATAAACAACTGGGCAAACATGTGAAAATAGCTATAAATCAAGTATGATTATTGAATCGAGTTGGACATATTGTTGTCAAAAAAGAAATTGCTTGTCATAAAAAAATTCTCCTTTTGCCACAATATTACTGAAAATCATCAGCTGTAGGTGTGTCTGCATGTGGGAAAAGGCTAAAAGCAAAGATAGGAATACGTTTTACATGACGATTATGCTTTTGTTAATCCTTTCCCACATAGAACAAATCAACAGCAATCAACCTTGACAACTTTAATTTTAAAAAAAAGAACAAACTCTTTATAAATGAAAGTACTTTTAACCCTTTCCCTCATACAACAATTCTGCAGCAGACGACTTAAAACATATTTTGTCAAAGAATAGAAAATCTCTATAATTGAATGGACAGCCTATGACTAAAAGTGGAAAACATCGTTTTAAGCAATTTCTTCTTTTGTCACTGTTTTCAAAATGACGTCTGCTGCAGAGGCATCAGAAAGCGACTATATGAGGTAAAGGGTTAAGTTAATAGATAAAGTTGAAAACATGTTGGAAAATGATGAGCAATTTCTCCTTTTGCCACAATATTTCAAAAATCTGCTGCAGAGGCATCGTAAAGCATCTGATTCTGAATGTTGGGGAAAGGTTTAATCTACCATAATCTACACAAGTTGACAAATTCCAAGTAGTATGTGAATAGTGTAGATCTTGATCTTCCATCTACACTGTTCACTAAAGACAACTTGTACCTTTTCTCATAGACGACCTTAACCCTTTCCCTCATATAGACGCTTTCTGACGCCTCTGCAGCAGACGGCTTTTTGAAAACATAGTGACAAAAGAAGAAATTGCACAAAACGTGCAATTTCTCCTTTGGCCACAATGTTTTCCACTTTTTGTCATAGGTTATCCATTTAATTATGGAGATTTTCTATTTTTTGACAAAAATACGTTCAAAGTCGTCTGCTGCAGAATTGTCGTATGAGGGAAAGGGTTAAGAACCAACATTGTGTGATTCTCTCAAGTAGTGTTTGATTCATGACTTTTTATCTTTACAAGGTAATGACAGCAGAGGTAGTCCTACGGAAATGGACATGGCTGCCTTGGAAGATGCCATGCAGGACCAGTCACCTAGCAACAGTGTCCATAGCAACCAGGAAGTGGAATCTCATGAAAATCAGATGACAACCTCCTCGTTAGACCTTGAAAACAGACTGTTGAAAAATGAAGTGGCGTCACTAAACACGGAAATGACATCTTTAGTACAGCGTGCAAAGGATGCGGAAACAGGTAGATTAATACCTTCCCAACAAACAGAAAATCTGCAGCAGGCGACCTTAAACAAATCTAGGGGAAACTATAGAAATTTTCAATAAATGAAAGTATTTATTAAAAAGACTTGAAATAATAAACGCCACGATGCGAAATTGCTCATTATGAGCATTTTCTCCTTTTGCACAATGTTTTCAAAAGTTTTCTGCTGCATCTGCATTTAAGAAAGGGTTATAAAGAATAGTTAACCCTTTACAAAATTAAAACGACTTTTGAAGCTTCTGCAGCAAAATTGTGGGAATAGAAGATATTGCTCATACTCAGCTGTTTCCCCTTTTGCAACAACGGTTTCCAGTATGTTTGATAATTTTGCATTCTTTCACAGATTTTTTGCATATTGTTGCATATATGTTTTCAAAGTTGTCTGCTGCAGATTTGTTGCATGTAGGAGTTTATGAAATTAATTGATTTATATGGCGTTAGATGACAGAAAAATTTTCTTTAGTTAAAATTACTTATTAAGTAACTAAACAGACCATTTTGACCCTTTTCCTCATATAGACGCTTTCTGACGCCTCTACAGCAGACGGCTTTTTGAAAACATAGTGACAAAAGAAGAAATTGCTCAAAACGAGCAGTTTCTCCTTTTGACACAATGTTTTCCACTTTCAGTTATAGATTATTCATTCAATTATAGCGATTTTATATTTTTTGACAAAATATGTTCAAAGTCGTCTGCAGAATTGTCGTATGAGGGAAAGGATTAATAAAGTACATGATTTTTTGTTTTTTTTGTATGCTCAAATGATCAGATAGTATTGAAGTAAGCATCGATCTTAAGCCACACTTGTCACAAACACATAATGGTTTGGTTTCCTGGAGCGTGGCTTATATTTTCTTCTCTGTAATATTTCAGAACTCGTAAAAATGAGAGAAAAATTAAATAACCAATCAAGAGAGTCCTCAAAGACGGACAGAGTTATTCGAGAATTACAGAGCAGGGAACAAGATCTAAATGAAGCTATGACTGCTAAAGACTCACAGCTGGCCATATTACGTGTGAGACTGGATGAGGCGGACAGGGATGTACAAACTAGACAGAAGACTGTAGACACTTTACAGTCAGATAGAAATAGGTAAATTAACCCTTTCCCTCATACGACAATTCTGCAGCAGACGACTTAAAACATATTTTGTCAAAAAATAGAAAATCTCTATAATTGAATGGATAAACTATGACTAAAAGTGGAAAACATTGTGTCAAAAGGAGAAATTGCACGTTTTGTGCAATTTCTTCTTTTGTCACTATGTTTTCAAATAGCCGTCTGCAGCAGAGGCGTCAGAAAGTGTCTATATGAGGGAAAGGGTTAAAGAGACTAGATAAGGACAAAATGTCATGTTCTAAAATCCTGATTTGACCCTTAACCCTTTCCCTCATACATATTCTTTCTGACGCCTCTGCACCAGATGACTTGAAATCCTTGAGGAAATTCTCCATTTACCACATTGATTTCAACTCTATTCAATAATCATACTATTATTTCTATCGATTTTCTAT
Organism: Serripes groenlandicus; assembly: GCA_031761405.1. Classification (NCBI taxonomy): domain Eukaryota; kingdom Metazoa; phylum Mollusca; class Bivalvia; order Cardiida; family Cardiidae; genus Serripes; species Serripes groenlandicus. The sequence continues at coordinate 43,543,470 of JASEVX010000001.1, read as the reverse complement.
ATTTTGGAGTTGATAATTTCAGATTCGTTTGATGCAGATTTATTGTATGTGGGAAAGTGTTAAACCCTATGTTGTTGGTAGTCAGTACCTAAAAGTATCACCTCACTGAGACGATTCTTTTGAGTATGCACACAGTATGTTTTGTTTGGGTATTAGAGAGATATTTACAAACTAAACTGAAGACATTCGAGGATTTACATTCATATAGAAATAGGTATATGTTACAGACTGAGAGCTCTACTTAATAAAAATATGTCATGTCGTTTGACTTCTAACTCCCCTTTCCCACAAACAACAAATGTGCAGCAGGCGACTTTGAAAATATTAGGGCAAAAATATGTAAAATCTCTAAAAATTAAAGTAAAGTTATCAAATAGAGTTGAAAACATTATAGCAAAAGGAGGAATTTCTCATTATATATGAGCCAATTCTTCTCCTGCTACAATGTTTTCAAAAGTTGTCTACTGCAGATTCCTTTAAATCCATCTGCAAATTGGAAAGGGGTAGCTGGTAGGCTCTTTGTTTTTGGAATTTAAAAGAATCGTCTCAGGGAGACAATTCACAACATAGGTGTTAATTGGTACTTAGAGAGATATTTACAAACTAAACTTAAGACATTTGATGACTGGTTTGTAATAAGAGACATAATGTTAGGAAAAGTCCAGTTTACTCCCCCCTTATCTAGGCCCGGCCTTTATAAATATATAAATTGCTGATATACTATTTAAATTTCTGCAAAACTGACAACAAAAAAGATCAAAAAGAGAAAATGAAAATTTGTTTAAGAGACAATGTGAAATCAAGAGTGTTTGAAGGTACACATGTGTTGCCAGCACATAGTTAATTTATTTAAAGTGTGACAGATGCATAAGGGAGCAATGAGCCTGAAATCACCCTGCCTAGGACAGGTGAAAGAGAAACATTGTTGAAAATGGAATCAGCATTTTCTTTTCCTTTTACCAAAAAAAGAAGAGATGTTAGAAAGTCCTATACTGTACATGTCTAACATTTGATTTTATTTGGGAAGGGTACCGGTATAAGAAATCACTATTCATCCTCTTTCCCAACGACAAACAACATTTCAAAAACCAAATATGGTTATTTTTGCACAAAAATGGTCTGCTGGTGCTTAAAGAAATCCTTGTTGATTTAAAGTTAATTCAAGTGTAACCCTTTCCTACATTCAACAAATCTGAAGCAGACAACTTTGAAAAAGTCTTGGCAAAAATATGGAAACTCAGTACATGAAAGAACAATTATTGAATAAAGTTGAAAACATTATGGCAAAAGGTAAAATTGTTTATTATGAACCACAATCATCTGCTGCAATGGAGTCAGAAAGCTTCTGTATGAGGGAAAGGGTTCACACCTCATTATGAGCAGCAGCTGCTGTTTCCAGTGTTTTTTATCCTTTTATTACTTTTAATGTGTAGTGTTAATGAAAAGTAGCATTTGGATGCTAACACATGCATTTCAAAATGGAAGGAAACATACATACACACATGTACATGTGTATTAATTGTGAGGGTAATATTGAAATTCCGATTGATATTTCCAGAATCCTACAAGACCATACCGATTCTAGCGGTATCCACGGTCAAGCCCTGGATTCATTACGACAGAAGTTAACAGAGGTGGAATCAGTGTTGAAGAGGGAACAAGAGGCTAATAAAATGTCACATGTGAGTTCTAGTTATTTAGGTTTTGTGGTGCAATGGTAGTACATCAGCCTCTAATAACAAAAGTCTAAGATTCGAACCCAGCTTTAGCTGGTTTTGCCTTCAGGACTTAAGACAAAACTTTCACAAAAGTAGAAATTGCTTAAAACAAGCAATTTTTAGCTCTACTGGCCAAAGGCCAGAAGGGCTTATGTCGTGGCGATTTGTCCGTCGTCCGTGCGTGCGTCCGTCCGTCTGTCCGTAAACAATTTCTTGTTAACACGATACAGTCTTCACTTTTGATTGTATCTCAACCAAACTTATACAGTAGTTAGATATCCATGAGAGCTCGGTTCCTTTCGAAAACCAGCCACAGATCCGCCCATGCATGACTGGATTATGGCCCTTGAAATGGTCAACATTGCTATAAAAGAGCTTGTTAACACGATACAGTATTCACTTTTGATCTTATCTCAATCAAACTTATACAGTAGTTAGATATCAATGAGAGCTTGATTCCTTTCAAAAACCAGCCACAGATCTGCCCATGCATGACTGGATTATGGCCCTTGAAATGGTCAAAATTGCTATAAAAGAGCTTGTTAACACGATACAGTCTTCACTTTTGATTGTATCTCAACCAAACTTATACAGTAGTTAGATATCCATGAGAGCTCGGTTCCTTTTGAAAACCAGCCACAGATCCGCCCATGCATGACTGGATTATGGCCCTTGAAATCGTCAAAATTGCTTTAAAAGAGCTTGTTAACACGATACAGCCTTCACTTTTGATCTTATCTCAATCAAACTTATACAGTAGTTAGATATCAATGAGAGCTTGATTCCTTTCGAAAACAAGCCAGATCTGCCCATGCATGACTGGATTATGGCCCTTGAAATTGTCATAATTGCTTTAACACGATACAGTCGTTATTTTTTATTGTATCTCAATCAAACTTATACAATAATTAGATATCTATGAGAGCTCAGTTCCTTTCCAAAACCAGCCAGATCCACCCATGCATGACTGGATTATAACCCTTGGAGTTGTCAAAATTGCTATAATAGAGCTTGTTAACACGATACAGTCTCTCTTTTTTTTATTGTATCTCAATCAAACTTATACAGTAGTTAGATATCCATGAGAGCTTGATTCCTTTCGAAAAAAGCCAGATCCGTCCCATGCATGACTGAATTATGGCCCTTGAAATTGTCAAAATTGCTATAATAGGACTTGTTAACATGATACAGTCCTTATTTTTGATTGTATCTCAACAAACTTATACAGTAGTTAGATATCCATGAGAGTTTGGTTCATTTCTAAAAAACGGCCAGATCTACCCATGCATGGCTGGATTATGGCCCTTGAAATTGTCAAAATTGCTATAATACAGCTTGTGAACACAATAGAGCTTCCATTTACTATCTGATCTTCACCAAACTTAGATGGTATTTGAATATTGATGACATATTGGTTCCTTTTGAAACAAGCCAGATCAATGCCAGTAGAGCATAGGCCCTCATGGGCCTCTTGTTTCTTTTGCCACAATGTTTTCAACTCTTTTCAGTCATTATGTCTATATATATGTCTGCTGCAGATTTGCTGTATAATTTTTAAGCCTCTGCAGCAGAAAACTTGTAAAAACATTGTTTCAAAAGGAGAAATTGTCTTTAATGAGTAATTTCCACTTTTCCACAATGTATCCAGCTCTATTCAGTAATTGTGCTTTCATTTGTAGAGATTTTCTATATCTTTTCCTTCTTGTTTCAACATCGTCTGCTGCAGATTTTTTGTTTGTGGGAAAGGAATGCAGTAGATAACTTTGAACAAATCTAGACAATAATATGTAAATGAAAGAATAATATTGCATTATAGTCAATTTCTCCTCTTGTCACAATATTTTTAAGATTTGTGTAATGTTCATGTCTCAAAATGCATCTGCATGTGAGAGAGGATTAAGAACTACTTATCCTTTTTGTTACGCAGCAAGAAGCGGGTGATCGTCAATCTAGAATGGAGGAGGAACAGCGGAGTTTTACAGGGGCATTGGGTGCTGCGGAAAAGAAATTCAACGATGAAAAAGGTATGTTTTGACCCTTTCCTGACAGCAAGGCAGGAAGGGATTTTTTGCAGGTGACGACTATTGAAAAACATTGTTGAAAAGGGAAAAATAATGCTCACAGTGAACAAAGTTTCCTTTTACCAAAATGTTTTCTTTTTCAAATTAATTTTGATGAATAATTTTGTTCAGATTTTCCATTCTTGTCTCAGTTAATTGGCTTTGTTGAAACAGACTAGACCATATCTCAGTAACTACTTGATGCATTGCATTGGGACTTTATACAACCATTCCTAACCATCACACCTTTATATTTTATAGAGTAAGATAACTCTATCTTGCATATAATGCAAATAATAGTCCTTTATTATTTGAATTAGAAATTCTGGTTAAGCGGTGGAGTATTCGATTGCGCTATCTTACGTACATTTCTTGTTACATAGCTAATAAGCTGACACATTTTTAACTTTTACAGCATAACTTGGTGTAGCTAGTTGGGAACAACAGTTTGAATTGTTCACCTTGGTGCAGCTGTTTGATTGCCATAACACAAGTTTTGTCATTTAAATTTCTCTAAACCTTTCACATTTACAGACGCATTTTGATGCATATGGAGCAGACAACTTTTGAAAATATTGTGGCCAAAGGAGAATTTTTTTTTTTAATGAGCAAATTTTCCTACTGTCACAATGCTTTCAACTCTATTCAATGATTATACTAACCAAAGGTTTGCATCACATGATGTATTGGTTTCTGCATTTTGATTTTCTCACAAAAACAGCTTGAGTACTAGTTAAGTCTCAAGGAAGCAGACATCAAGCGTAATTGATATAAACTGAAAGGTTGGTTTGCAATTGATGTAAAAAAGTTTAAATTAAAAGCAGAAATTGCTCTTTATGAAAACTTTTACTTTTTGCCTACAATGTCAAAAGTGATTATGAGCACAGAGATTTTTGAAGATGTCTAGGCTATGTTTGAATTTTGGTCATTTCAAGCAAATTTGAGAAAAATCCTAACACTCTAAAAACTGTTTTTAGCTCACATGTGCACGATGTGCAAGGTGAGCTATTGTGATAACATTTTGTCCGGTGTCCATCCGTCGTGCATCGTCAGTTGTGCGTCATTAACATTTGCAATTGTTAACACTTTACAGGCTACATTTTGCATCCAATCTTCATTAAAGTTTATTAGAACATTCATCTCCACCAAATCTTGGACAAGTTCGAAACTGGGCCATATGAGGTCAAAAATTAGGTCACTAGGTCAAATTTAAGGGAAATCTTGTTAACACTCTGGAGGCCACATTTTCAACTTGAGCATGTTGAAACTTTATCAGAATGTTTGTCTTGATGATAACTAAGTCAAGTTCGAACATAGGTCACTAGGTCAAATTGAGGAAAAATCTTGTTAACACTCCAGATGCCTCAATTTTGGTTACAGCAGTTTGAAATTTTGTAAGAATGTTTGTCTTAAAAATTTCTAGATCAAGTTTGAATATGGGTCATATTGGGTCAGAAACTAGCTCACTAGGCCAAATTGAAGGTAAATCTTGTTAACACTCCAGAGGCCACATTTTCAACTTGAGCATGTTGAAACTTTTTTTTTGCTTCAGCAGCTTGAAATTTGGTCAGAATGTTCAGCTGAATGATATCTAGGCCAAGTTCGAATATGTTTAAACTTTATCAGAATGTTTGTCTTGGTGATATGTAGGTCAAGTTAGAACATGGGTCATGTTGGGTCAAAAAGTAGGTCACTAGGTCAAATTGAAGGAAAATCTTGTTAACACCCTAGAGGTTACAGCAGTTAGAAATTTTGTAAGAATGTTTGTCTTAAAGATATCTAGGCCAAGATCGAATATGGGTCATATTAGGTCAGAATCTTGGTCACTAGGCCAAATTGAATTAAAATCTTGTTAACTCTGTAGAAGCCGCTTTTTTGGCTATGTACAGCAGCTTGAAATTTGGTCAGAATGTTTATCTAAATGATATCTAGGCTTGAAACTTTATCAGAATGTTTGTCTTGATGATATGTAAGTCAAGTTCGAACATGGGTCATGCTGGGTTAAACACTAGGTCACTAGGCCAAATTGAAGGGAAATCTGGTTAACACTCTGGATACTGCATTTTTAATTTGAGCATGATCAAACTTTATCAGAATGTTTGTCTTAAAGATATTTAAGTCAAGTTGAATATGGGTCATATTGGGTCAAAAACTAGGTCACTAGGCCAAATTTAAGGAAAATCTTGTTAACACTCTGGATGCCACATATTTTGCTTCAGCAGCTTGAAATTTTGTCAGAATGTTTGTCTGAATTATATCTAGGTCAAGTTTGAATATGGGTCATATTGGGTCAAAAACACGGTCAATAAAGGAAAAAAAATTTAAACTCTGGAGGCCGCATTTTTACTTTGAGCAAGTTGAAACTTTGTCAGAATGTTGTCTTGATGATATGTAGTCCATGTTGGAATATGGGTCATATCAGGTAAGAAAGTATAGATCACTAGACCAAATGAAGGAAAATCTTGTTAACACTGTGGAGGTTGCATTCAGAATAATTGTCTTGATGTGTTTTGCATTGCAGTACATTGTATAATTGAGGTGAGCAAACTAGGGCCATCATGGCCCTCTTGTTTGAATTTCGGCATGTGTAAACTTTGTCAGAATGTTTGTCTTGATGATATGTTGTAGGCCAAGTTAAAATATATGGGTCATGTCATGTCAAAAACTAGGTCACTTGGTCAAAATAAACTAAAATCTAAGGAATATACTTAATAATAGCTAGGCCAAGTTCAAATAAGTGTCATATTGAGTTTTAAAAAAACCTGGTCACTGGGCCCATGTTAAGTAAAATCCTGAGGACACTCTAGAATTCTCTTGTTTGGCTTATTTATCAAATTACTTCTTGAAGTATGGACACTTTAGCATGATACTCGAGTGAGCACTACAGGGCCACCATGGCCCTCTTGTTTGTTTTTTATGCCCCCGGAATCACCAATTCGGTGGGCATCTAGTTTTTGGTCTGTCTGTCGAAAAAAACTTTAACCTTGACCACTACTTTTGAACCATAACAGGTACGGCTACCATATTTCACATGTGTATTCCTTGTGAGATGACCTTTCTGTCAGTACCAAAATGTTTGACCTTGCGACCTTGACCTTTGACCTAGATGTTGCCATCAGTGTTTCTCAAACACATCTTGTTCACTTTAAAAGTCATCTTATAAGCACTATTAAAAGCCAAATTCCTCCTTTTGTCACTTGACCGACCGATGGTGTTGTGGTAGAGCGCCAGCATTAGGTGCGAGAGGTTGTGTGATCGAATCCCAGGCTGAGTCATATCAAAGACTTAAAAATGATAGTAATGACTTCCCCTCCTAGGCCCTCAGAATTATTGGATTAGCACAACCACTGTCTCAATGGTGTCAGGATGAATGAACCTGTACTTTAACCAGGAAATGCAGTGATAAAGTGAAAAAGTGTTGAAAGCGGCATCAAACACCCTAAAATCAATCAAACAATCCTTTTTGCCACAATAACTTTAATAAATAGTTGTGAATTTATAGAAACTTTACATATTTCTTTCTTTTCTGCATGTTTCTGCTGCAGATTTGTCCATGAGAGAAAAATGTAAATGAGATTTGTCAATGAATATCCCATTATCAAAAAAGCAGACAGCTTTGAAAATATGCAGCACTTCAATGAATGAAAGAATAACTATTGAATAGAGTTAAAACATTGCAATACAAGGAAAAATTGCCCTGTCCCACATATAGACGCTTTTTGATGCATTTTCAGCAGACGACTTTTGAAAACATTGTGACAAAAGAAGAATTTTTTCAAAACGAGCAATTTCTCCTTTTTGCCACAACGTTTTCAATTCTTTCCAGTAATTTTACCTTCATTTTCTGAGATTTTCCAAAAGAATTGTAGATGTTTTCAAAGTCATCTACTGCAGATATGTTGTATATTGGAAAGGGTTGAACATAAAGGAAACTGTAGTTGTGTTGATAATCAAGAAACAAGGAAGTTAATTATGTGTATATTATATTTCAACAATTGTACACTAATTTAACCATGTAATTGAAAAATATACTGTCATGTATAATTCATCAGTGGAGATCAAGATCAGCATGTGCCTGTATGCACTGATCAGAGTCTTTCTTGGTTCATTTGCTGAGTAGTAATTCAAGCTATCTTGAAGGGTTTTTTTATTATTATTTAAGAAGTTATTAGACTAGGTGCATCTAGCAAGAGGCATAGCTAAAGAGGGAATACACCAGTCCTTGATTGTTACAATAACTATCTTATACTAAATCAGGGACACTATATTACAATATAGTGTCCCTGACTAAATTTAACCCTATATTGTGGTTCAGGAAAATGTCTCACAGAGCAGACGACTTTTAAAAGTTGTATTTTAAAATATGGGATAGAGTTGAAAACATGATGACAAAAGAAGAAATTTCTCAAATTGATCAATTTCTCCTTTTGTTTTCAAAAGTCGTCTGTTGCAAATGTGTCTTCAGTATTGAAAGGGTTTAGCGTCAAATAAAGATTTTAGAACATGAAAAACTCCCAATATCATGAGCCCTTTCTAGTATTTATGAGTATAATCTGTAATATAATTTAATATATAACATCAATAAATCTACTTAGCCAGCTGACGCATAGTCTAATCTCATTAGCCTGATGTAGACAACTTCTGTTGCCCTATTGCTGCTGAAGTATATTTTTAACCCTTTCCCACATACAACAAATCTTCAAAAGTCATTTTCTGCTATTGTGTCAAAATGCAGGTCGGATAGGGTTAATCAATATCACTATTTCAGCTCTGTATTAAATTCATTCTTACAATTTTGCTGATATAAAGGGGAGTAAAAAGAAAATTGAGGTTTTTACAGAACAAACAAAGCTGAAACAGACTGCTGTTTTGTAGGCATTTTAACTCATTTGAACACAAATTGATTGGATGATCTATTGTGATACGGCCTCTGTCATCTGTCTGTTCACATTTTCCTTCAAATAACTTTCCTCCAAAACCAATGGACCAATTTCAAAATAATTTTACAGGGATTTTACTAAGGCGGCCCTCTTTGTAGTGCTCAAGTAGCTCAGTCAGTAGGGACGCAGGCTGTTAATCCAGTGATTTTGAGTTTGAACCTTAGATCTGCAAAACATTCTTTCCTATGTTTGACAAAAGTCATTGTGACCAGCGTCATTCGTCTTCCACCAATGGTATAATAGTCTATGAGGGAAAACAGCCAGTTGTTTGGAAAATCTGTTGTGTTGTGTACTGGTGGGTGTGAAAGGGCCAGGAAACACATGAGTAGGTGAACTGGCCACTGTGATATAACTGAAAAACTGTTGGAAATGGCGTTACCCAATCAATGAATCAACTCTACAAAAAGGTGTTCAATCAATTCCACTCTGGCAGACGGAGCTTAAAATAGTAACTTAAATCATATCCTTCTGCCAATATTGAGCAAGATTATATGTATGTGACTCGGGTATTTCCCACAATCTCGTGGAAGTAACCAAATTTAATTTGTTAAACATGCAGTATTATCTACTGAATCAAAACCATAAATATTTGTGTTTCCAGAAGCATGTTTTCAACAGTAACTACGTAATTATAAAGTTATTCACGCATAACATTTACCAATTTTGAGTTATCAATAAGAATTGTTGAACTATTTTAAAGTGTGCACAGTTTTTTTTACTGCTGTACGGTGAAAACGTTACTATCGCAATAGTCAGTTATATGCTTCGCAATTGAATCTTAGAATTACATCTCCTAAACCACTGGCCCAAGTTCAAAATAATTTCAGATATATGTTCCTTTAGTTCTCCTTAACCAAGAGGAACATCTATTCCTTTAGTTCTCCTGAGCCAAGGTCGAGCCCAAGTTGCTCTGTCGCTAGCAATACAGGCTGTAAATCCAAGGCTCGTGAGTTCGGACCCCAACTCAGCCAACATTCTTTCCCACATTTTACAAAAGTCATTCAACTTCCCCCAATGGACTAACAGCCTATGTGGAAAAGCAGCCAGTGACTTAGAAAGTCTGTTGTTTTGAGTATTGGTTTAAACAAGCCAGGAAACACATGAATAGGTGAACTGACTGCAGTGATATGACTGAAAATGTTTTGATAACAACTGCACATGAAGACTTCTAGTGCTAAAAACAGAGAAGCAACTTTTCATTCTTACTTCAATTTAACAAGAGATTAGGTGTTGTTCTAAAAATAGAAAAACAACTTTTTCTACTTACTCTAGTCAAATATATAGGGAATATTATGTGCAGTAGCGATTGTCAGGTTTTGTATTGTTTTACGAGTCGCTTAGAAAATTGATATCTTGCAAGACCAAAGGTCGAGAGAGATGTCAAATTATCCATGCCCAGAGCAGAGAATTAATTCAAAAACAGAATAAAGACAAAAAATTCACAAATTTCTATATTTCAATTAATGAAAGAACACAATTTACACATAAAATCAAACGCCCCACTACCTCATATTTCAATCACATCACATCGTATTGCAGTGACATACCATAACCATATTTGTTACCGTATTTGACTCAGTCAAATACTGAATTTTCATCTGTGGTGTTTGAACTGCGCATGACCATTTTGCATGTATTTTTGCTGGAAAAAGGTGCTGGTATATAATAAAACATTAGATTGGGTGCCTGTGCTAGAAATAGGAAAACAACTTTTCCTACCCAGTCTTGCTTAAATGTAACATAAGATTAGGTGAAAGACACAGGACCATCACAGTCTTCTTATTTTTATCTAAATTATGCGCACAATTTTATTTCAAATTCTTACACACATACAGTTGACTAAAACGATGTATGCAAATTCAAAAAAGCATTTTCCGTACAAGCAACTATAAAGCTTAACCATTTATGTAATACAGACATTTTTAGATACCCTTGCAGCCAGTAATGTAAAAACAGTGTTGGCGAGAGCAATTCCTCTTTTCCCACACAATATTTTATAAAATATACATCAAAAGCAAAACTTCTATATTATCCGTTGTTGTATACTTACTTACCCCAATATTTTCAAAGCAGCAACTCACAATATTTCATGTTACTAATTTAATCCTTTCCCATATGCAAACGCCTTTTGACGCATCTGCAGCAGACATCTTTGGAAAACATTTTGGTAAAAGGAGAAATTTCTTATAATATCATGAGCAATTTTTCCTTTTGCCACAATGTTTTCAACTCTATTCAAAAATAGTAATTTCAATAAAGGCGATATACTATTGATAAGCCTAGATAAGATAACCTTTTTGCAAAAGGTGAGGACACTTGCATTCCTGTACATTTGTTAACCCTTGCCTACATAAAACAAATATGCAGCAGATGACTTTGAAAATACCTAAGCAAACATTATGGAAACTCTCTTTGAAGGAAAGTTTAATATTTTGATAGAATTGAAAATATTTGGGCAAAATGAGAAATTGCTCATGATATTATTTGAAAACTGAAATTAGATTGCTGAAGAAAGTTTCCACAGATAGTTTTACTATTTTGAATGCTTAAAACATCATATCTGTATGTATTTAAATACCAGCAACTCATCAGTCATGTTTCTTCCAACTATGAGCACCATATCTGTATCCCTGTATGATATGGTCTGTGGTCCCGTACAGTCACCAAGGAATGTCCTATAACGATGAACTGCTGATAGTTTGTTTGGTAACAGCCCCAGACAGTCTGCAAATTTTGCACAGATGATCAAGTTGTTTTCAAGATCACTGATAACCTTTCTTGGCCCTCTTAGACTTGCTTGTTGAAAGGTTTTCAGTAAAGTCCCTTCATATGTGAAGCACATTATGGCATTCTTTATTCCATCTGAAGCAAAGATTTTCCCATCTTGTTTGTCAACTGTGACATACCCTGGTGACATGAAGAATGGCTTGTCAGAGGAATCTTTATTAATTTGTCTTACCAAGGCTCCACTGTGTTTCCTTATTTCAATAGTCCCATCAGTGTTATCTATATTATGAAGAGAAAGGATAACTGTGTCTTTAAAATTGCCAATGCCCCATACATCTTGCTTTACCTGGAATTTTTTATGTCGGACAATTTCACCACCTGTGATCTTAAAATATCGTACAACTTGAATTTTTGGAAGAGTTACAGCCACTTCATTTACAGCTGTCACTGCGACATCCCATGGCTTTGCATCCACTTTAAAGCTATCAATCACCTCAAGGGATTCATTTAGAAGTTTTAAATTCATGTTTTGGTGATCACATAGAACTAGTCTTCCATCTTGTAGGAAAGCTGAACCGGTTATATCACATGTCTCTTTGTCGTTTGGAACCTTGATTATCTTGATATTTCCTTGTGAGAGTTTCAGATTTCCAAAGGATGATTTAAAAGTGCCTTTCTCCAATTTTTCATTGACTTTGACAATGTTACTGTACAAAGGAATTCTAGATGTTGTTGGTTGTGTTTGTCCTCCATCTATATTTGGTTGACTTGTATTTATAGGAGGGGTTGTCCGACTCTTTTCTGTAGGTTTTACATGTGTTAATGAAACTTCAGCAATATTTCCTTGGGAATCATCTTTCTGTCCAACAGACTGAGCTGTTATATCTTGATATAAATTCCCTGGGTTGCTTCTCAATGTTTTGTTGGAAAGATCTAGTTTAGAATAGCTTCTTTTCATTTTTGTTTGCCTGCTACAAGCTGATCCAGCATGTTGAATGGATTCATCTCGCCTTTGGGCTGTTTCGGTTGCTATGGAACTTTCTGGTTGGTTTGAAAAAGTGGCTTGATCTCTTGACTTTGTTTTATTTGTTTGTATTGTATTGAAGCAAGAATTCAGATGACTCTGATGAAGCTGTTCAATATTTTCTGTATGACGTTCAGATTTTCCTTGGACATTCGGAAAATTGTGCAGAGGAGTTTGTTTATCTTCTACTGTAGGTTTGATGTAAAGTTCACACACCATCAGGCAATTCTTTAGAGCATCAATCAGTTGTTGGAATTGTGTAAATCCAACTGCAATCGATTCAAATCTTGATTTTAGTTTTGCATCAACAAAGCTATATTCTTCTGTTAGCTTGACTGACTTTAGTTTTGCACTGAAAACTGCCACTGAATCATTTGAGTCAAGGATATCTTGTATGTTTTCTGTTAAAGTTTCAAGGTCACTGACTGCATCTTGATAAACAGAATTCTGATCTGTTTGACCATTCTCTGCATAGTCTGCTTTAGCTGCTGATTCCTTAACAGAAATACCAATGGCAGCCTGATCAAGAATCCAATTTAACTTGTCCTTCATTTGGAATATTTTGACCTTGTATTCATTCGCAGTTTGCTCAATGTCTGAATAATTCTGTGATGAAGTTTGAACAGAATTCTGGAAACTGCTTATCAAGTCTTTGATTGAATATTTAGTCAGGGTTAACTCATGTCTATCTGTTTCTTGCTCAGTTACTTCTGTAATTAGCTTCGACTTACACCCTGAGTGAATAGACGCCTTGCAGATAGAACACAGAACACATTTATGACTTTCACAGTAAAACCTGACTTCATTTGTCTTGTGGACATCACACAATTTCAGCAATAAACCTTTTGATTGTTTTTGTTGAGGAATGTATCCAGTGGTCATTTTGTGGCTTCTGGTAGCTTGGAATTTGAGGTGGAAATGTTTGCATTGAGGACACAGATGTTCCTTACAGTCATGACAGAATGTGTCGGCCATTGCTTCTTTGTGTTCGTATTTACAGGGATCACACAAATCATACCTTGGTTCATCTGATTTACTTTGAGTTAAAGCACGGTGCATTTTTTCCATTATCACAATATATTTCTTATCACTCTAAACAGGAAGACTGTTTTTATACAAGATTGAAATTACACAAATATCCTTTACATCTGTTTTTATAAGTGTTACATTTTTCATTTCTGAATTAGTTTTTGGTTTTTAAGAACACTGCAGGCACTTTTATAACAGTTTGAATTTGCATGTTGTCCAACTATTTCTTACTTTATCAGATCATAGAATTGTTGGTAGAGTTAACTAATGTCAATTGTAAATGTAACTTATTTATCACTACACTAAACCTCAAAAAGGTAATAACAGGACATTATATTGCAGTGCTTTGTATTTAAAACCGATCTATTTATGCATTTGGTCACAGATCAATAATTGTCTGTTCAATGTAAATATTAGGTAAATGTTGTAAACTTCATGTTATTCCGTTTATTACAGCTGTAATCCTTGTGCACTGCAAAAAGAAAAAAGAAAATGAGCCTTTTTATTTAATCATTTAACTCTTTGCACACTATACTATTTTCGTCTGCTATATTGTCGTCTAGATAAATATTAGTTTTCCGCAAATGTGTACTGAAATAGAGTCTGAGTGTCAAACAGTAGTGATCTCAGATAAGTCCCCATGTTTTGTTGGGTCTGATCTGGATCCAAACTGTTTGCAAATTCATCATTGTTTGACGAAACCTGTCTGTCGCTAGCTTGCTAAGAGTTAACCAAGATTTGTGCATGTATGACTCTTCAGGGGTTTTGAGTTTGAATCCCGGCTCGGCCAACTTTCTTTCCAACGTTTGACAAAAGTCATTGTGACATGCGTCATTCGTCTTCCACCACTGGCTAAGTCTATGTGGAAAAGCAGCCAGTTGCTTGGGAAAAATTGTTGTGTGAAGTACTGGTGTGAGAAAACCAGGAAATACATGAGTAGGTGAACTGGCCGCCGTGATATAACTGAGAAATTGTTAAAAACAGCGTTAAACCCCAATCAATCAATCAATGTATGACTCTTCTAGAATATATTGTTTACAGTGATAACAAAAAAATGTGGAAAAAACCCCATTTACTTAGATTAAGAACAATCACTTCATTGAAGGTTTTTTTCCATTGCAAGAAAAGCTGTTTTAGAGACATTGCTAGGGAATATTATTTATATTGAACAATTTCACCATTTCAATAATATTTTCAAAAGCCATCTGCTGGAGTGACACCAATAAGTGTTTGTATAAGGGAAAGGGTTAAATGATTAACTGCATAATAATGTGATTTTGATAAAAGAGTCTAATTTCTGATAAATGTAGCAGATAACATCTAAATAATTATGACTTTACTTTTTACTTCAAAATGAATAATTGATTCCAAGGACCCTCATATGCCCATGTTGTTATAAACTCTTAACTGTTTCCCACCTGCAACAAATATGTAGCAGATGACATAAATTAATGGATAATTACTGAAAAATGTTGAAAACACTGTGACAAAAGGAGAAATTGCTCATTTTGAGTAATTTCCCCATTTGTCACAATGTTTTCAAAAGTCATCTGCTGCAGAAGCATCAGAAAGTTTATGAATATTGTAAAGGGTTAATCCTTCCCTTGATAATATTTGATATTATTTTAAAAGCCGTTTGCTTTGAGAACATATGAGGAAAATGTCTATTATTGGGAAATTGGAACTTCCTTTATAGAGTCGAAAATTGTGTTGAAAAAGGAGAAAATGCTTTATATTGTGAGTAATTTCTTCTTTAACTGCAGTTGTTATGAAATAAAAGAGTGAAACCTTTCCACAATATAGACAACCTTTGATGCTGTTGGAAAACTTTCTACTTATATTATTCTGCATTATTTGTTTTTATCAAAGCAGTTCTTCCCTCAAACACTGATATTTTTTATTAAATTGATTGATTGATTAATTGATTGGGGTTTAACACCGTTTTTAACAATTTCTCAGTTATATCACGGCGGCCAGTTCACCTACTCATGCATTTCCTGGTTTTCTCACACCGTACTCCACACAACAATCTTCCCAAGCATCTGGCTGCTTTTCCACATAGACTTAGCCCATTATTTTTTATTAAAACGACCATGAAAGTAATTAACCCTTTCCCTCATACGACAATTCTGCAGCAGACGACTTTGAACGTATTTTGTCAAAACATAGAAAATCTCCATAATTGAATGGATAACCTATGACGAAAAGTGGAAAACATTGTGGCAAAAGGAAAAATTGCACGTTTTGTCTTTCGTCACTATGTTTTAAAAAAGCCGTCTGCTGCAGAGGCGTCAGAAAGCGTCTATATGAGGGAAAGGGTTAACTATGTTTATGCCTTTCCCTCATATAGGTGCTTTCTGACGCCTTTGCAGCAGACGACTTTTGAAAACATTATTTGAATAAATAGAAGATGAGCTAATGTCTTTTGTTTGAGTGTTGTTCAACTTCAAGTGTCGCATCAGGCAGCATGTTGCAAGCATCGTGACGACTTTTGAAATATCATACCAGGAAGAAATATCATTGGACATAGTCATGCATGCAGTTCATATTTAGGTCGTTTGTAGGAACACCTGTCCTGTCTTTTGAAAAAATATGAGATATTTCCCATCATTATCATTATTTGTAAAGATTTTCCGAGATTTTTTTAGAAAAGAAAATTGTGTTATATTTTCCACATAACCCTTTTCCCACATACAGTAAATATGCAACAGACGACTTTCAAAATATCTTGGCAAAACAATGGAAAACCTCAGTAAATGAAAGTATAATGACTGAAAAAAGTTGAAAACATTGTGGCAAAAGGAGAAATTGCTTGTTTTGATCAATTTCTCCTTTTGTCAAAATGTTTTCAAAAGTTTTCTGCAGCAGATGCGTCAAAAAGTGTCTATAAGTGTGAAAGGGCTAAGCAAAATACACACACATATATCTTACCCATTTCACAACTTGTTATTAGTCGCCGGGCAGAAGCCCGCGACTTCTATTTTTAATAGCTTTTCGGAAATCACATGGGAGGGCGGCTTATTATTAGAAAGAAACAAATCTAGATGATTTGAACATATTACAATTGTGGTTGTTTACGAACACTAATAAATGACACATCTAAAATGAAATAAATATTCCGATTTTTTAATGTTTGCAGTTTTTTTTATTTCACTCGCATTTAAGTTTTTTGTCTTATTTACGAAGACAAAAGTGGTCCCTTCAAGACGTGAACCAACACCCCCTAATGCAGACTCTTATGTGTCATCATTGAGGTCAATTTCGGATTCTCCTTTTAATAGCAATTTTAACTTACTAAATGTTGTTTTCATGTTCAAAGAGATGTCTTGATTTGTGTAGAATTCATTTAATAATGTTAATCCATGAATATCTAAAGTAGGAACTGTTTCTAAGCTAAATATAGACCCTATTCTGTTGTGTAGGTTCGTGACCTTTAACATCGATTTTCGCGCATGCGCATTTCGATATGAAAAAGCGAGTGATATTATTTTATTTTAGACAAGTACAAGACGAATGTTTGACGCAAAGCGTCAAAGAGAAGCCGCAATATTTCGTTGTACATGTAGAAATAAGAAAAAAAGAACATTTTTAAATCCACAAACAATAGAACAATTTAAACTGTAGACGGTAATGCTGATATATTTCTCCTTTTGAAGACTTTTGTTTTCTTCAAATTACCTCCCTTTAAAGCAATATCAGGATATTTACCTTGTGGTTCGAATAAGATTGACAAACATTGAAATTATATGAATGAATACTATTATTTAAATAAGTAACAACAGCAAAATTAAATTTAAGCCAAGATAAATGTGTACACATTTCGTTAATTTTTTATAGATACCCTAATGTAAGTATGAATATAAAATTTATAAGTAAATGTTTTCATTTCAACGTTCCTAATGTTTGAATAGACTGAGGAAAGTCAAGAATACATAAATAAATCAATGCAGTCTTTTCCGGCGACATTGATGCCTTGGCATCAACTTTCTCTTGTTGAGCATCTTGATATAACACACATATCACAACATTCATGGTTTAAATTCACTTGATCACTGTCAGATATCATGTTTTCTGTTTATTTATATGCATTAAGTGTACTGCACCCAATGTCCTTCTTTGATAAGATTAACTGTTTACCAGAAATGATAGTTTAAAGGCCATTTGACTTTTAAAAAAAGGGTCATTTTATTTTATTTTTTTTAAATGAGGATGAAATTGTAATAAAATCTGAAAAGCTGGAATTTCAATTTTGTTTCTAATTTGAAAGTTGTGTGAAAAGGAGAAATTTATGAAAACAAACAATTTCCTCTTTTATCCACAAAATGTTTTCAAAGGGTATCAGATTCTGAGGGAAAGGGAAAGGCGTCAGATATTGGGTGTGTCTTGGAAAGAGTTAACTTATCTGAGGACATTGTTTAATATTTTCCTTCATCTTCCAAAGAATATAGTGGTAAAAAGAGTGGTGGAAATTGCATAACATTAGCAATCTCTCCTTTTCTCACACTGTTATCAGGAATCTGCCATGGCCAAGAAGTTAGCATAGGGGACAAGAGACCTGACTTCCCGGGTTTGATCCCTGCTTAGGGCTGTCCTGGTGGAGTGCTCTGTGGGAATGCATATTTCCTAGCCTACTTGTACTTGTCACCCAGAGATTATGATTAACCCTTTCCCATGTACAGATGCTTTCTGACACCTCTAAAGCAGATGACTTTTGGATACATTGTGGCAAAAGGAGAAATTGCAATATCTCCTTTTCTCACACTCTTATCAGGAATCTGTTTTGGCCAAGACTGAAAGCATAGGGGACTAGAGACTAGAGACCTGACTTCCCGGGTTTGATCACTACTGAGGGCTCTCATGGTCGAGTGCTCTGTGGCAATGCATATTTCCTAGCCTAGTAAAGACTGAGTCTCCCAGAGATTATGATTAATTTCCCACATTCAGACGCTTTCAGATGCCTCTGAAGCAGACGACTTTTGAAAACATTGTGGCAAAAGGAGAAATTGCTCATAATGTCCTTTATGAGGACATTATGTCACAATGTTTTCAATGCTATTAAATTATTATACTTTCATTTTACAAGATTTTTCATATGTTTGCCAAGATGCTGCTTTCAAAGTCGCCTGCAGTAGAGTTGTTGTGTGTTGGAAAGTGTTAACTGTTTTGCCACTTTGATAAAACTGAAATACAATAGAAGACTGCGTAAAACCCCAATTGAACAAAACAACATAATCTTATCAAAAGACCTTTGAGTGTTAAAATGAACTGTATCAGAGAAAGGTTTAAAAATAGATCATAATCAATGACGTTCAAAGTCCATATAATAGATTGGTCCTCTTTTTGAATTTGTTTATCATTTGGATGAAATAGAAACTGAATTTCTTTTCTCAGAATTAGATCAGTACTAATCAATGAAATACATGTAGAAAAGATGACCTGCCATTGTGTTTTCCAAATGTACATAGATGCAACAGACAATATTTGAAATGTTGTTGCAAATGTAGATATTGCTTATATTAAGTAATTTCTGCTTTTGCCACAATGTTTTAGCTCTATTGAATAAATATACATACATCTTTAAATATTTCCCTGCTTTTAAGCTCACCTGAGCCCATAGTGCTCAAGGTAAGTTATTATGATCACCTTTTGTCCATCATCTGACATCAACAATTTGCTTATCCCCCACCAAAGGCAAATGGGATATTGCTTTGGTATTGTCCATCCATCCTTCTGTCAAGCCATCCAAAGCCATATTTAAGGCATGGTTGGATGGATTTATTTAAAACTATATGGAAATGTTAACCCTTTACCTTATACAGGTGCATTCTGACGCCTCTGCAGCAGACAACTTTTGAAAACATTGTGACAAAAAAAGAAATTGAGCAATTTCTGCTTTAGCCGCAATGTTTTCAACTCTATTCAATAATCATACTTTCAATTATAGGAGTTTCCATATTTTTGCCATGTGTTTTCAAAGTTGTCTGCTGCAGATTTGTTGGAAAAGGGTTAACCACCATAGGGAACTGTCAGATGGCAAGTTTCACTAAGATTGCCATAAAAACACCAGATTTATGTATCCATGAACTTATATTTTATATGTCCTGTATATCATGGTTGTTATCACAATAATCTTGTGAACACTCTACAGGCCACCTTTTTCATGGAAGTTTCAACAGAGCTTTCATTTCTATTCAATACCTGTCAAACTCTAAACTGGACCATATGGGGTTTAAAACTAGGTCACTAGATAAACCTTTAGAAAAACCTTATGAATTCTCTAGAAACCTCACTCTTCATCAAATCAACATAAGGGTACATCAGAAGACTTTTCTTCATCAAATCCCTATCAGGTTCAAAAAGTTGGTCATATAGGGGTCAAAAGCTAGGTCACTAGGCCAAATTAATCAAATCCAAGTCAGGTTAAAAAATTGGGTCTTAACCCTTTCCCTCATATAGACGCTTTCTGACGCCTCTGCAGCAGACGGCTTTTTGAAAACATAGTGACAAAAGAAGAAATTGCACAAAACGTGCAATTTCTCCTTTTGCCACAATGTTTTCCACTTTTAATCATAGGTTATCCATTCAATTATAGAAAATTTTCTATTTTTTGACAAAACATGTTCAAAGTCGTCTGCTGCATAATTGTTGTATGGGGGAAAGGGTTAAGGGATAAAAGGTTAGGTCTCTAGGTCAACCTTTTGATATACCTTGTCAACACTCTAGTTACCGTAAGTAAATGGTATCATAAACCACGGTGGGCTGAACATCCTATTACGATTTTTATTTTGGCAAGGTAGCTCAATTCTACAAATTAACTTGTTAACTCTCTAGATGCCACTGTTTTCATCCAATTTGCATGTGTGTTAACCGTTTGTTTATCTTGATGATAACTAGGCCAAGTTTGAATAAAGGTAATGTTGGCTGAAAAAATCTAGCTCACAAGGCTAAATTGAAGAAAAATATTAAAATTCTGGAAGCCGCATTTTTAACTTTATAATGTCAGCAGAAATGAGTTAATGATATAATGTCAGCAGAACAGGGTTTAAGATTATACTGTCATCAAAACAGAGGTTATAATATAATGTCAGCAGAACAGAGGTTAAGATATAATGTCAGCAGAACAGAGTTTATGATATAATGTCAACAGAACAGAGGTTATGATATAATGTCAACAGATCAGGGTTTATAATAAAGTGTCAGTAGAACAGGGTTTATGATATAATGTCAGCAGAACAGAGGTTATGATATACTGTCAGCAGAACAGAGGTTATGATATAATGCCAGCAGAACAGAGGTTATGATATACTGTCAGCAGAAACGAGTTTGTGATATAATGACAGCAAAACAGAGGTTATGCTGTAATGTCAGCAGAACAGAAGTTTGATATACTGTCAGCAGAACAGAGTTTATGATATAATGTCAGCAGAACAGAGGTTATAACATATAACATATTGTCAGCAGAACATTGTTTATGATATAATGTCAGCAGCTTGGTATTGCACAATCTTACTGATAGATAATTGTCATTTATTTCATTTAAAACATCAGAAATACCGAAAATTTCATTTTGATACAGTTAAAATAATTTTAGGAAAAGAAAAATTTGCTAGTTGAAACAATTCCTCATTTTACCACAGTGTTCTGCTGAAGTAATTTAATTTGCTGTGGAGCTATTAAATGTCTGTATTAGATAAATGAGTTATGTTTTCTATTTCCAGCAAAAGTAATGGAGATATCTAACCAGTTGAAAGTGATGAAAAGTAACATGGATTCAGCGAAACAAGAATTGTCAGAGTATAAGGAAAAAGCAACAAGGATTTTACAGGTTTGTTTACTTCCTGGTAGTCAAAATATCGAACAGCTTGACCCTTTCCCAGCTTTTGAAAGCATTATGGCAAAAAAACTAAATTGCTAGTAATGTGCAATTCCAGTTGCCACAAAATGCTTTTAACCCTTTCCCTTATATGACCATTCTGCAGCAGACGACTTTGAACATATTTTGTCAAAAAATAGAAAATCTCTATAATTGAATGGATTACCTATGACTTAAAGTGGAAAACATTGTGGCAAAAGGAGACATTGCTCATTTTGTGCAATTTCTTCTTTTGTCACAATGTTTTCAAAAAGCCGTCTGCTGCAGAGGCGTCAGAAAGCGCCTATATGAGGGAAAGGGTTAATTCTATTCAATATTTATACTTTAATATATAGAGATATACATGTATTTTATTTACCTAAAGGTTTTCAAGTGGTCTGCACACAATGAGCAATTTCTCCCTTTGCTACAATATTGTCTCCTCCATATTATAATAATACATTCATTATAAAGGTTTTTATTCATAATAGATCTAGTCCAAGATGTTTCCAAATCATCTGCTTAAGATTTTGTCAACTTTAGTTACTCCTGCAGCAGACAGCTTCAGAATATTTGGCAAGTTTATCTCCAGATGTTTTTAAAACAAACAACTGTAACAACAAAACAAATGTTAAACTAGGACAGGTAAACAGTTTAACTCTTTCCCACATACAACAATTCTGCGACAGACAACTTTGAAACCATATTGGCAAAAGTGTGAAATATCTCCATAAATGGGAGTTCATTAAGCAAATAGAGTTGAAAACATCGTGGCAAATAGAGAAATTGCTCGTTTTGAGCAATTTCTTCTTTTGTCACAATGTTTTCAAAAGTTGTCTTCTACAGATGTGTCAGAAAGTGTCTATAGGTGGGAAAGGGTTAAAAGATTACATTGTGCACCTGCATGTGATCTTATTGTGATGAAACATTGATAATTTACCCTTCCAATCATGCAGATGCATTTCGACGCATCTGCAGCCGACGATTTTTGCAAACATATTGGCAAATGTAGAAATGAGCTATTTACTTTTTTGCCACAATGATTTCAAGTATATATGATAATCATGCTATTGTGTATAGAATTAAACCATATATCAAAGGAGATTGCTGCAGATTTGTTAACCCTTTTCCACATACAACAAATCTGCAGTTGGCTTAGAAAACATCTAGTTAGAAATGAAAAAACCTCTATAAATGAATAGTTATAATATAATTATTGAATAGAGTTGAAAATATTGTGACAAAGGGAGAAATTGTTTGTTTTGAGCAAAGTCTGCTGTTGCACAGGTGTCTGAAAGTGTCGATATGTGGGAAAGGGTAAAAAGGCTGACATTTTCATTTCAGTCGAAGGATAGACTTATAGCCAGCCTTCGAGAAGGTCCAGGAGCATCTGGGGAGTCAGCGGGGGTGTCCAGTTTGGAGTATGAAACAATCAAACAGGAGAGAGATATGTTTAAGGATGAGATTCAACAAGCCAGGATGTCCATTGAAAACCTCAGAGTGGAATTAGCTGTAGGTGTTGTAATTGTGACTAGCAGAGGCCTTTATAAGGAGGAGTAAACTGATCTTCACTCCCACAATTTCTCTCTTAATACTTATATAAATTCTATGTTGTGGGCACTCAAACGAATAGTCTCACCGATACATTTCTTTTGACGACCCACAACATAGGGTTTGTTTGTCGGGTGAGGATTTCAGAACATGTAATATTCCAATAAGGTAGAGGAACTAGGCTGTCATATTTGAAAAAAAAATCACTAGGGCTCTAGATAAGACAAATATTCATGTTCTAAATTCTTGTTTGACTTATTAAACTCCATGTTGTGGGTACTTATAAGAATCTTCTCAGTTAGAGGATTCTTTTGAGAACCTACAACCAAGGATTAGAATGTCAGGTAAGGATTTCAGAATATGAAATAGAGTAATTAGCCCGTCATTCACTAGAACTCTAAATAAAGTTTTCAAAATTCTTATTTGACTCTTAAACTCCATCTTATGCATATTTTTAGAATCGTCTCAGTTAGAGAATTGTTTTGAGTACCCACAACATAAGGTGAGATAAGAATTTTCAAACCATGAAGTAGACCCCTGGTCTAAAGCTCTGAATTAACCCTTTCCCTCATATAGACGCTTTCTGACACCTCTGCAGCAGACAGCTTTTTGAAAACATAGTAACAAAAGAAGAAATTGCACAAAACGTGCAATTTCTCCTTTTGTCACAATGTTTTCCACTTTTAGTCATAGGTTATCCATTCAATTATAGAGATTTTCCATTTTTTGACAAAATATGTTCAGTCATCTGCTGCAGAATTGTCGTATGAGGGATAGGGTTAAGCTATCATTTATGAACAATTTTTTCACTACAGCTCTAAATAAGGTTAATATTCATATTCCAATTTTTTATTTAACTCGTTTAACTCCATGTTGTGGCAACCTAAAAGAATCGTCTCAGTGAGTACCCACAACATAGAGTTTATGTGAGAAATGGTGGGGAAAAGCTAAACCTACTTGATCTCTGCTCTTATACTTGTTCTCACTTGTACTTAAAACCCTTTTCCACAAACAACAAACCTGCAGCAGTAAAAAATGTGAAACATCTCGATAAATGAATATATAATTACTCAAAATAGTTGAAAACATTGAGGCTAGGGAGAAATTCCTTATATTGAGTATATTTTCAAGAGTCCTATGCTGCAGATGCGCCAAAATGTGTCTATAGGTGGTAAAGGGTTAACTTTTCAACTGAAATTCTATTTTTATAATGTTCAAAATTGAAAAACTCAAAAAAGAAATTAATATGTAAATATTCAAGTGGAAAGAAAAGTTGTTAAAGGAGAAAGTGCTAGTGACATAATTATTTTGGTTAAATAAAGATAACTGATTTTAATTGCAATCAATTATAATACTGGCACATCTTTCCTCCCTTTTGCAGACTGCATTAAATCAATAAATAAGCATGAAAGTAAAAGGGTAAAATTACTAATTGTGTTCAATTTCTCTGTTTGTGACTGTTTTCTATTCCTTTCTTTTTAACCATTTCCCTCATACGACAATTCTGCAGCAGACGACTTTAAACATATTTTGTCAAAAAATAGAAAATCTCTAATTGAATGGATTACCTATGACTAAAAGGAAAACATTGTGTCAAAACGAGAAATTGCTCTATTTGAGCAATTTCTTCTTTTGTCCATATGTTTTCAAAAAGCCGTCTGCTGCAGAGGCGTCAGAAAGCATCTATATGAGGGAAAGGGTCTTTACCAGGTTTTCCCAGGTAGTTGAAAAAATGGCGCAAAAAAACACGTTTCCCCTTCTTAGACATGTTTTTGACTCTTGTACAAAAAGGGTTTTCTTATTATTTAGTTGTAATTATATGTAATCCCTATGATGTTCAAAACAGACAACAATCAAACTATCATATCAGGCAACTGGTTTTTGTTTAATTTTAACTATCATTCACATGTCCTTTGATGCAACTGCAGCAGATGAATTTTTGTGACAAAGGGGGAAATTGCTCACAATGATCAATATGTCCTTTCATCTCTTTCTCAATTATTTAACTTCCATTTACAGAAAATTTCAATAGTTTAACGCAGATTTTATCAAAGTTGTCTGCATGAAATTTGAAGTATGTTAATAAGGATTAACCCTTTCCAACAAACTACAAATCTGCAGCAGAAAACATATGGGGTAAAATCTCTTCTAATGAAAGAATGATTATTGAATAAATAAATCAAGAGCAATTTCTCCAGTTGCCACAATGTTTTCAAAAGACGCCTGTTGTAGAGGCATCAGAAAGTATCTGCAAGTGGGAAAGGGCTAAATAAGAAACCTTAAATGTATTTCATACAATACAGGATATAGAATCCCAGATGCAGCAAGAGAATGATACAGCACAGGAAACCATCCGATCTCTGGAGGAGAACGTCAACGAAGAAAAACAGAGCAGAGAGGATGCTGAGCAGGAGCTACTCAAGCAGAAAAGGGTTGGTTTGACCTTAAAAGGTCATCTGGCTATAAAACTCTGAAAACATTCTCTGTGCTCAGAAATGAACACTGTGATCCGAATAAGACTTCTGATTGGTCTATTTCAAGAATGAAGTTGCTTCTGACCAATCAGATACCTGAGCTCAAATTCTGAATACAGAATAAACTTTTATATTTTGGAGCCTGATTTTCTTTAAGGGTATTTTTAGGATCATCTGCTTTGAAAATATCTTTGATGAAACTGTTTGGGGCTTGTTTAGTAAAACCCCTGTTTTCAAAAGTCTTCTGCTTTTGAGGTATTAAAAACCATGGAAAGGGTTCCTTTTTTATGAAATGTTAAGTTTATTTTAAGTGGACTGAAATTGTTTCAAAATATGGTTTATTATTTTAAGATATATACATAAATGCATCTGTATCAATGAAGTTTATTAGTCAGTTTTGTGTCCCCTTTACATGAGGTGAGGTGAAAGTTCTAATGCTGTAACTCATTATGACATTTTTTTTATGTTATTTCAAGTTTCGTCTGCTTCAAAAATTTAAGACCTAAATCTGTAACGGGACAAGGGAGTTAAAGCCAGTTAAAGCCCATTTGCATGTTTATGTATATGGTTATATATTTCAGGAATTACAATATGCAATCGAGGAGTTGAGTAAACAGAAGACGTCCTTTCAGTCCCGACTTAATGACAGAGATACGGAAATAGATAGATTAAGAAATCAGGTTTGTAAAGTTTGAAAATTTGGTCTTGATCCTGCTACATGGTTTTACAGATCTGTTTCGTTAGGACCGTTATGTCGTCTCTCGTCAGAAACTCAAAACAGAATGATTGATTATGATTGAATAATCATACACACACACCACTGTGGTCATGTTTGCCATAATTGATTTCACTTAAAGTAAATTATATAACCTGAAAGTTTATAAAATGTTCATTGATCACAAAATTTCACTCAAAGAGTGTTTGGTTGTGAAAAAGCTTTGTAAAGTTATACTGTACTCAGAGAAAGAATATTAATCCTTTCCCACATGTAGATGCTTTCTGATGCCTTTGCAGCAGACGACTTTTGAAACATTATGACATAAGCGTAAATTGCTTAAAACAAGCAATTTCCCCTTACGTCACAATGTTTTCAACTCTATAAAAAAAAAGTATCCTTTCATTTGAAGAGATGTTAGCAATTTTTGTCTAGATGTTTTCAAAGTCGTCTGCTATAGAATTGTCGTATGTGGGAAAGGGTTAAAGAGCACAGTCTTAGCCTTCCAATCTTTAAGTAGAACCATTCACTTACTGATTAGTTATTGGGTCTCTTCACCTGCAATCTTAACCCTTTCCCACATATAGACACTTTCTGACGCCTCTGCAGCAGACAAATTTTGAAAACATTGTGGCAAAGGGAGAAATTGCTCAAAACGAGCATGTTTTCAACTCTTTTTTCAGTAATTATACAATCATTTATAGAGATTTTCCCTGTTTTCCCTAGATGTTTTCAAAGTCGTCTGCTGCAGATTTGTTGTATGTGGAAAAGGGTTAAGAATCTTTTGAATATTCTTATCAAACTCAATACAAAGCTAAAGATCTCATGAACCCTTTACCACATACAACAAATTGGCAGCAGACGACTTAAAAAACATTAAGAAGAAACTATAGACAATCTATATAAATTAAAGTATGATTATTGAACAGAGTTTAAAACGATGATGCAAATTGAGGAATTGCTCATCATAAGCATTAATTGATGTATAATCTTTTTCGCAATTGATAATTTACAGTTGGCAACCAAGTCAATGAGTTCAACTACAGAAGCTGAGCTTGAGTCACGGGTTCGAGAGTTGACAGAAAGTTTGATACAGAAACAAACAATGGTTGAAGCTCTGAGCACAGAGAAAAACTCACTGGGTCTACAGCTTGAGAGATTACATGTAAGTCATGCCAGTTTCAGCATATGTGTTGAGATCAAGTTTTGGCAAAATCTCTAGTTATCTGATTTAATACTTTATGTGATACAGATGACTTAGCTGCAGATGATTTATGAAAACATTGTGGAAAAGGGTGAAATTGGTCAAAACAAACAATATCTTCATAAGCCACAGTTTTATACTCCATATCAAAAAAAATTCTTTTAATATTCCTGATACTTCATATTTTTAATGTTTTCATAGCATACAACTGTTCAAAATCGGATCACCAAAACTGTGAAGATTCCCCTAATTAAGAAAATCTGTAAAAAGTATGGGGAAAAAAATAGAAATCTGGACAAGTAAAAGTGTGATGTTGACAAAAACAAAATATGGGCCATGTAATACGAAAACCGGTCTTCAGACTTTGCGACGAGCTTAGATCCAGACAGGTCTGATTATGATCTACCCCACTTGGCATGTAGTCATTAACCCTTTCCCACATATAGACGCTTTCTGACGCCTCTGCAGCAGACAGCTTTCTGAAAACATAGTGACAAAAGAAGAAATTGCACAAAACGTGCAATTTCTCCTTTTGCCACAATGTTTCCACTTTTAGTCATACTATACGTTATCCATTCAATTATAAAGATTTTCTATTTTTTGACAAAATATGTTCCAAGTCGTCTGCTGCAGAATTGTCATATGAGGGAAAGGGTTAATTAAGTTGAGAAAACCTGTAAAAAATATGAAGAAAAAAATGTAAATCTGGTCAAGTAAAAGTGTGATGTTGACAAAAAGAAAATATGGGCCATGGAAAATAGGTCTTCAGACTTTGCGACGAGCTTAGATCCAGACAGGTCTGATAATGATCTACCCCACTCGGCATGTAGTCATTAATTAACCCGTTCCCTCATATAGACGCTTTCTGACGCCTCTGTAGCAGACAGCTTTTTGAAAACATAGTAACAAAAGAAGAAATTGCACAAAACATGCAATTTCTCCTTTTGCCACAATGTTTTCCACTTTTAATCATAGGTTATCCATTCAATTATAGAGATTTTCCATCTTTTGACAAAATATGTTCAAAGTCGTCTGCTGCAGAATTGTCATATGGAAAGGGTTAACCCTTTTCCACATATAACAAATTTGCAGCGGACGACATTCAAAACATATGAAAAATCTCTATAAATGAAAGTTTAATCGTTGCATAGAGGTGAAAACATGGTGGCAAAAGGAGAAATTTCTCACCATGAGCAATTTCTCCTTTTGTCTCCATGTTTTCAAAAGTCGTCTGCTGCAGAGGCTTCAGAAAGCGTCTATGTGTGGGAAAGAATTAAAATATCCTAGAGGCCTCTTAAAACTATGTGACTAAAAACCCATTACCACATACAACACATCTGCAGCAGACGACTTTAAAATATCTACTTAAAAATATGGAAAATCTCTTATTATTGTAATTATTATTACTGAAAAAAGTTGAGCAATTTCTTCTGTTGTCACAATGTTTTCAAAAGTCGTCTGTAGCAGATGCGTTAAAATGCGTATACAGGTGGGAAAGGGTTAAAGTTGCCATTAATGTCAAAACCTCCGACGGTCAGTTTTCATGTGAAACGGAAAAAATAGTTCTTGAAATTATTGTGAAATTAAGATCAGATTGTATACTGATAGAGCCTGTTTGTGGTCATAACCATTCTCATTACACTTCAGGAATGTTTGTATAACATTGTAACCCCTAATCAGACTATCAAAATTTATCTCTGTCTTTGCTGGTCACACATTTCCAAAGATTGGGCTGGATGATATTAGCAAATGTATGAATCCATATTGAGCAGTGTTTCTTTTTTTCGTGATGTATTCTAACCTAGAATAGAAGATTCAGATTTTTCATTTGCTTCTTTGGTTTTTAGCTCACATGAGATATTGTGACCACCCTCTGTCCATTCTCTGTTGGTTGTCTCCTTCAAAACCACTAGGTTAATTTTGATGAAGCTTCACAGGGATGTTCCTAAGGAGGTGCCCTTTCAAAAGTGTGCAAAGAAATCAATTCCATAAAGCACTCTGTCTGCCATGGCAACAAAAGGATTTAAAAAAAAAAAAAAAAAAATATTCTTGTCTGAAACCGAAAAGCCAAGAGCTTAGATATTTAGTGTATCATTGTAGCAAGAGGTCCTCTACCAAGATTGTTCAAATTATGCCCCTTGGGTCAGAATTTGCCCTGCCCCAGGGGTTTACCTGTGTAACATAGCGATAAATAAGGAAAAATCTTCTGAAAACATTGTGGCAAAAGAAGAAATTGCTGATCATGAGCAAATTGGTTTTTTGCCTCAATGATTTTAACTCTATTCAATTATTATTCTTTTATTTATGGAGAATTTCGTTCTTTTAATGTTGATGTTTACAACTGCGTCTGCTGCAGATTGGTCATATGTTGGGAAGAATGAAATAGTTTTTAGTTATTTCTTCATTTACCATAATGTTGTCAAAAGTTGTCTGTTACAGAGGCATAAACAGTCATCTGGATCTGGGAAAGAGTCAGCTAGCATATCAGATAATGTGTTGGTATTACATGTACTATATAATTTCAGCAACAATACAAAGATATTCAATCTTCGGCTGTAAGAACCCACACCACTGTGATTCCAGTACATGATGATGATGAAGGTAAGTCAGTTAGAGTAATCTCCCTTATACCTTTCTTTCACATACAATTAATCGACGGCAATCTTGGAAAAAATATGTAAAATCGCTATGGATGAAGGTATATTTATTAACAGGAGTTGAAAACATTGTGGCAAAATGAAAATTTATCCTTTTTCCACAATGTTTTCAAAAGTTGTCTTCTGCAGATGTGTCAGTATGCATCTATATGTCAGAAAGGATTAAATGTCACAGGTAAATGTCTGATAACGAATTTTCTTATGTTTATGATCCAATGACAAGGCGTTGTGTTATCTTTTATAGTAAGACAAAGACTTCCCATGTTTATGAGAGAAGTGCCTACAGACATGGAGGTTACAAAGAAAATGAAAAGAGCTGCAAACACTATCGACAAATTCAGGTAAGATAGATCTTCTCATACCTATCTATTTGTTTGTTTAACCTTCCATAAAAACTAACTTGTTGACTTTAATTTTTTCTGTGGGCGTGAATTTAACATGACTGAATATTAGGAAAGTGATCACACGTCGGCGGTTTGACGTCATAACGTTAGTCACTTTGGCGCCAAAACCCGATAATAACGTTCTATTTACCTTTAGAATAGGAGATAATTGGTGTTGCAAAATACTTGAGTGTCATCAATTGTTACGTTTTGGATCATGTAAGAATCGAAATAATATATTCAGCATTGTGTGTGGTCGGTTGGTAGTTCGGATGCAATTCTGCTCCTCTCCACTCACTCCGTCCCGCGTAACCCTTACTTCTTGTAGTTTTGGATGTTTTTAGCTCAGCTCAAGGTGAGTTATTGTGATCGCCTTTTATCCGGCGTCCGGCGTCAGTCGTAACCAGTGGGTCAATTGGGATGAAACTTCACAGAAAGCATCCTCTCAATGACCTCACCAGAATTCCTTCAAATCTTTGGGATCCATGAAGAATTCTGGTTTCCATGGCAACAAAAAGGAAAACAAAT
This sequence comes from Serripes groenlandicus, assembly GCA_031761405.1. Lineage (NCBI taxonomy): Eukaryota > Metazoa > Mollusca > Bivalvia > Cardiida > Cardiidae > Serripes > Serripes groenlandicus. The sequence goes on along the minus strand of JASEVX010000001.1, from coordinate 43,512,608 downwards.
TCTTCTTCCAAACTGGTTGGCAGATTTTCAAATTATTTTGTAGAAATGTTCGTTGGATGACCCTCTATAAGATTCCTTCAAGACATGTTGATTGGTAAAAAAACATGGCAGCAAGGTGGCGGGGCTATTTTGCCTTATATGGCTATTGTGAAAACTTATAAAAAATCTTCTCCACCGAAAGTGTCGGGCCGATTTTCAAATAATTTTGTAAAATGTTCCTTAAGTGACCTACTTTCAGATTCCTTCAAGCCATGTTGATTGGTGGAAATTATGGCCACCAGAGGGCGGGGCTATTTTTCCTTATATGGCTAACGTGAAAACTCCGAAAGTGTCGGGCCGATTTTCAAATAATTTTGTAGAAATGTTCCTAGGGTGAACCTCTATGAGATTCTTTCATGCCATGTTGATTGGTTGAAAACAATGGCCGCCAGGGGGCGGGGCTTATATGGCTAAAATGAAAAAAAAAAAAAATCAGGTCAGCGATCCAGGGCTATCATGGCCCTCTTATATAAATGTGTTTACAGTGCATAACATTTTCATTTTAGCGTACGGTTGGGTGTTTTCCTTCGCAGATATCCAATTGCAAGAATTTTTGTGATAGTTTATATGGTAAGAGAACCTTTAATGTTTTACCACATTCAGATGCTTTCTGAGAGTTATGATTTATTTGGACAATATTAACAGTTCAATGGTCTCATGTATTATAAATGTGTTTGACTGAATCTTTTTTAAATAAACTTTCTTGCATGCAACAAATTTTTAACAGAAAACTTCGAAAACAACAAAGCTTGATTATCTAAAAGGTATCTATATATAAGCATAGTTGTTGAATAAAATGATACATTTTGGCAAAAGGAGAAATGTTCACATACTTTATTTTAGAACACATCAATCTATTTCTTTATTTCAGGCATTACTTCATCTATGGGTGATGATTGTTCTACTCACATATCAACCAGAAATACATGGTGCAGACGTACATGTAAAAATGCCAGCGCCACCTGACCCATTAGAAGGGAGATAATCCAACTGCTTAAGATCATATAAATGTAACAAAATGTCACAGAGCTCATGTTAAGGGTCATTTTCGTAAAGGCAAACACTAACTGCTTATGTCATTGTGTACATGTACAGTCTCATCAGGCTTTCACTGTCCGCATTATGTTTAACTCTTTCCCACATACAAGAATAGACAATGTATCCAGGCAAAAATAAGCAAAACCTCTATAAAAGAAAGTACTACATATATTCTCAATTAGAGTTGAAATATTGTATCAATAGATGAAATTGCTCATTATGACCAATTTCTACTTTTGCCACAATGTTTTCAAATTGCCTCTGCTGCAGATGCATCAAAAAGTGTCTGCGGGTTGGAAAGGGTTAAAATGGCCTATTATTTGCAGCTTCTTAAAAAATGATAGCCACAGAGCTGTTTATGTGATTTTGAACTGTTTACCTGTTTTAAACTTTTGTATGGTTTTAAAATACATTATAATTAAAATGAGAAATTTAAAGTATGATTTCAAAATGGAGAAATATGAGCCGTCCTGTGAGAAAACCAACAGTATAGCCTCTGCGTAATGAATTGACCCAGATCAGCCTGCGCAGTCAGCGCAGACTGATCCGGGCCGACACATTCCGTCTGAGGGCGATAGAGGTATAGAGTAATGATTCCTGAAACAAAAAATCCACAGGAGGCGAAAAGTGTCTATCCGGGTAAGCCTGTGCGGCATGCTTAGGCTGATCTGGGTCTTTACTTTACGCACAGTCTACAATGTTGGTTTTCTCGCAGGGCAGCTCATATTGACTTTCATAATGTTTTCAAAAGTTGTCTACTGGAGAGGCATCTAATGTCGTCTGTATGAGGAGAAAAGTAAAGTGACCACAAAGTTTTGGAATGATATTATATATTATGTTCACTTGTTGTTGTGAATCTGACAGAAATGTGAGCGTTTTGTGATCTACTTTATCCAGTTTCCTTTTACAGTACATTTATCTTCATTGCATAGCTATTTGTCAAAAATATATTTCAATCAAGTAGCTTTTGCAATTAACAGAACATATCTATATATGCATTCCCAAATTTCGACTCTTCTATAGCAGGCAACTTTTTGAAAACATAGAAGCAAAAGGAGAAATTGCTAAAAATTACAAGTTCTTCTCCCAAAATATTTCAAATCTATTGAATAAAAGTCATTTATAGAGATTGACCTTTTTTTTTTCGGAAATGTTTTCAAAGTTGTCTGCTGCAGTTGTGTTTGGGAATAGGTTAGTGGATTAAAAACGTGTCTTTCAATCATAACTACAATTAAGCATTTTTTTGAAATTATCTGGTGTGTTGATAAATGGAATTTGCTGTATTAAAATTTAATACTTTTTTTCATACGGAAACCACCGTAAAATGGAGAACAAAATATTTTTGAAAATATAAGCATTTGTATTGCAAGGTAGAGTAGGAAAGACGTTGGAAAGGAAGGTAAAAATGTTCGATTTCCTATTTGTTCAAAAGATATCTATAAGAGAAATGGCAAGTCCATAATGTAATCCTTTCCCTCTTGCAGACGACTTTTGAAAACATCGTGACAAATGGAGAAATAGCTACAATTATAGAGATTTTCTATATTTTTTAGTAGAAACTTTCAAATTCAACTGGTGCAGATTTGCTGTATGCGGGAAAGGGTTAAGCCTTTCCTTCATGTAGGAAGACTGAATGAGACCACTTCAAAAATATGGAAAATCTCTTTGGGGGTAAATGAAAGAGTTGAGATGATTGTGGCACTGAGAGAAATTACTCAACATGAATAAGAATATTGAGTTTTTATTTCTGTGAGTCAAAACAAAATACTGTTTGAATGGGAAATTGACCATTAAGTTAAAATATTTATTTGTTAAATTGCAAATGTTTGTGTATATGCTAAAAATATATTTTTAATATTCCTTGACAATCTATCCTTTACCACCTATGTTAAACCCTCCCCACATAAAACACATCTGCAGTAGACAACCTTGAAATGATTAAGTCAAAAATATGGCAACTCTTAAAATGAAAGAACATTTATTGAATAAAGTTAAACAAATTGTGAAAAAAGGAAAAACTGATCATTTAGAGCATTTCCCCCTTTTGCCACAATGTTTTCAAATGTCGTCTGCTGCAGAAGAGCTAGATTTAATTTAAGGCTTCCAGTGTTTGTTGTGCGTTCGGTTTACTAACAAAAGTTATAAGAATGTTTCTGAATTGGTCCCCTACACTTAACCCGTATCCTTTCTTAAAAATCTCTATAATTGTAGATATAATCACTGAAAAAGTTGAAAACGGTGTGGCAAAAGGAGCAATTTCTCCTTTTGTCAGTTTTTAAAGATTTGAAAGAATCGGCCGGGATTTTAAATAATTTGACATGAATGTTCCTTCAGTGATACTCTACTAAATGATGTAAACAATGTTAATTCTAGTCAGAACTTTGGTTTCTGTGGAATCAGATACTTTGGTAAAATTACATCACTTTTAAATTCTCCTCTAACACTACTTTCCCATTTTTGACATAATTTCGCATGAACCTTACATGACCCACTACCAAAATAGCTTAGACGAAAGTAATTCGTCAAAAACATGGTCCCCAGCTTAAGAGTCAATAAGATGGCCAATTTTTAAATAATTTGACATCATTAGTTGACCAATTGAATTGTTAAAAAACATGACCTCCTTGGACAATGAAAATCTTCTCATCTGAAAGTAACAGTCACTTTTGAAATAATTTCACATGAATAATCCTCAGGTGATCATCTTTCAATACAGCTCAAATGACAATGCTTATTTGCAAGTAAAAGTTCCAAAAGAGTCGCTGGTTGATGCTTAACCAACATTCTTTTACATAATTGTAAATTGTTTAACCCTTTCTCACATGTAGATGCATTTTGAGGGCTCTGCAGCAGACATTTTTAGCTCGACTTTTGAAATAACGAGAGTTATTGTCATGACACTGGCGTGGTCGTCGGCAGCGATGGCGTGGTTGTCCGGTTTTGTTTTTTTGTTCAGCTCAGCTTTTTTTCTGTTTTCTATCAGTCGAGCGTCTGTGCCGTACGTGGTGCTGTTGTTTTTGAAAGTTGTTGAAATGGTGAAAATTGTTCATGATGATAGAGATTGAATATAATTTTGCCTGTAAGTTTCAAAGTTGACTTCTGCAGATTTGTTGTATGCTGAAAAGGGTTGTATGGCAAGATATTTTGTATTCACTTTGAAAATATGTAATGATGAAGATGTTTCATCTTGGATATTAGTTGTTCAATTTTCATACAGTTGAACACTTCATGGCAAATGTAGGCTATATCAGGGACAGGGTTAAAATCTTTTACAATGTGACATGAAATAAGGAAGATATAAAAGTTTATTTAAAATGGATAAAAATATTAATGTTTATTGTTATATTATGTTTACTTTGTTGAACCTTTGCCTCCCCTAGATATATAGATTGTTGGACCAAAACTCAGAAGGATCATTTTACATCTGTCAAGCAGAAAACGGATGGAAAACGAGGATCATGAGTGTTTATTTATTATCACTTATATTAAACGAGTTTACTAAGATGATATGCCACGAGCCTTGGCAAGCATCATATTCAGCTTAGTTAATGATTTTATTAAAAGTGATTATAAATATACATGACCGAGACATTCTATTTATTACATAAAGTGATTTATGAGAGGCGTATTTCGAAAAAAATGTACATGAAATTTGCAGGTTTTGGCGCCAAAGTGTCTTATGTTATATAACGTCAAACTGCTGACGTGACATCATTTTCATAGTATGTTTTCAGCGTTGTAACAAAGACTTTTGCGTTAGACTGGAAACCAAATTAGTAGTATGCACTATTGAATATCACAAATTTTGTGCACCTGACTTCCTTAAGTATGACTCAAATTATTGTTATTTGAGCTGAAACTTATCTTCAGGATTTTAAATGTCTTTTATCAGGGAAAAAAAGGGTTCAACACTTTGTTAAGTATTTATATCTTGTAATTATGTACATAAATGCTGTACATATAATACAAACTTAATTACATATTTGTATATGTACAAGAGGGCCTATCAACATGTATAAGGTTTGTGAAACAAGCTGATGAAAAATAATAAATAAAACACATATCTTTGTTTTTTGGTGTTTGTTTAGTAATTCCTTTTTTAAGCTCGACTTTTCTAATTAACTGAAGTGACTGGGTTGAAGTTTGTGGCTAGATGTGTTAACAAAAGTTTTATCTTTGCATCTCAAATTTTATTGAAACTTGATATGGTTATAACTACAGCATCGCCGACGATATAAATTCCATTTGCAGTGTCCTTTGGACAGAATTACAGTCACTGTGACTTGACCTTTGACCTATGTCAGTAAAAGAGAATAATGAACCTGTATATAAAGTATGAAGGTATTCTGTCCAGTAAAAGAGAATAATGAACCTGTATATAAAGTATAAAGGTATTCTGTCCACAAATGAAATTGCTAGAGCTATGTAGGTAAAGCATGAATATGTCAAAGCATGAAGGAATTCCGTCCACAAATGAAATTGCTACAGCCATGACATTGTTTATAGTGTTTGACCTATAATGAAGCACAAATGATATTGATAGTGATAATATCGTTTCATACAGACATATTAGTCGCTCGACCTTTGACCTAGGTCAGTGAAATGCAAACTAATACAAGAGGCGATACTTTATGAACATGTTTAAAATGTCATGGTCACAATAACAAGTCGAAGGTGATTTTTGTCCAATGTCACAAGACTATTTTAGTCCATTCCATATCTCTTAAACCCCTAAAAGGATTATAACATAACTCACCAAATATGTTCACCATATTGAGATGATGTGTAGAGTGCATTTTACAACCAGCTTGAACATGGTCATGATCCCAGTCAAAGGTCATTTGGCTATATTTCTTGTCTGCTCCATAACTGTTGAACCACTTGAAGGATTTTGAAATTCACCACAAATGTTCACCATATTGAGTTGAAGAGCCGAGCGCATTTTTCTGCCATACTAATTTTATTCAAATGACCTGCATCAGTTATATATGATGGATCATAGATCATGTGTGCTATTTTGAGATTAAGGATGCAGTCCTATTATTAGAAATGGGTTTTTCACAAATAAGATGCCTGTGGTTACTTCTTATACCACACCACACCATACCATACCAATAAAGTTGATGGGTTATATGTTTTAGCATAGGTAATTAAACTTTCTGCATAAAAGCTCATGCCTCTTATTTAGATTAAAATCTTCAGTGATAATAATGTCATCAATACCTGTATCTCTTCCAAGACCAGTTGATTACATTATATACCCCTTCAACAAAATTGAGGGTGAGGTGGTGTATACTGTTTTCCATCTTCTGTTGGTCGTTTTGCTCTCTTGAATTAATTCATCTTTCAAGCTAGAAGGATGATGCTATACCCATCATGTAATGAACTCGAGGAATATTCTTATTCACGTAGGGGTTAATGACAAAAGATGAACCCTTTCCCACACGCTCTCTGCAGCAAAGATGCATGAATCTGACATACAGCCCTTTTTCTAGAGCTCTGCCCTGATAAAGCGGGTTATTAATACATCCTAAATATCGAGAAACAGTCAAAGGGATGAAATAAAAGAATATGAATATCTGTGCTCATTACAAGAATTTTACTAATTCTATCAAATTAGTAATAATAAAATCTCAACAAAATACGATTACTCATTCAAGAATATTCAGTGACATACATGTCTATATATATATATTTATAGATATATACCTACCATGAGTAAAATAATCAGATTGAACCAAATTTGAACAAATATGCAACAACAATGTTTTGAAAACCTAGCGAGAACTTTTTAACCCTGGTACAAACTACTTTAGGAAATGTTTCGGGAAAAGGAGAAATTCTCAAAATTAGAAATTTCTCCTTTATACTCAAAATGTTTTCAACTGGTTATCAAAGGTTAACTCTCAATTGTCATGATGTTAAAAAAAACATTTTTTAGAAGTGATAACTCAAATCAGATTAACAGTAAAACACTTTGTCTAGGAACTGCAGTTTCAGACACCAATGTTTACCAGTATTTCACAATAATAATTCTTTCCCATAGACATTTAACATATCTTTGACTAGATGTTAAAAGTTGTCAGCTGCAGATTTGTTCAATGTGGGAAAAGGTTACAGATATGATCCGTTTGTAAAAGGTGCACATATGGCAAGAGTTTATCCATAACCACACTCTGAACTACATATCCTGTTTGGCTGATCTGGGGTACAGAATTAAATTATAGAAAAATTATTGCACTTGCTTAACACAGAACCTTGATGTAGGCTACTTTTACCAGGCACCTTTTACACAAGTTTTCAACATGTATCCAAATTATACTTAAAATGTTTTCTTCTTTTTCTCATTTTTTTTTCAAAGCAGACTCAATTGTACTCTTATCATTCATGTTTCTTTTTTTCTGAACCTACATGACATAAATATAGTCTATATGTACACACATTTCAAAAAGTAAATAGAATACATCAAGTAATTTTAAATGCTGAATCTGGTTTTCAATTAAAACCTAGAAGACACAAACCTTGTTTCACCACCTCTATGGTGTAGTGATTAGAGCATTGGCCTCAAGAACAGGAGACCAATGTACGATCCCTGGTCAAGTCAAACCAATGACATTATAAATGGAAGTAGGGCCATCCTTCTCCTAAAGTATAGTTGTTGAATAGAATTGAAAATATTATTTCTCCTTTAGCTGCAATGGCTTTAACCCTTTCCCTCATATAGACGCTTTCTGACGCCTCTGCAGCAGACGGCTTTTTGAAAACATAGTGACAAAAGAAGAAATTGCACAAAACGTGCAATTTCTCCTTTTGACACAATGTTTTCCACTTTTAGTCATAGGTTATCCATTCAATTATGGAGATTTCCTATGTTTTGACAAAATATGTTCAAAGTCGTCTGCTGCAGAATTGTCGTATGAGGGAAAGGGTTAAATATCTGTTGCAAATGAGTCTGCTTGAGGAAAGGTGTACATTATGAGCTCATATTTATGTAGGATGAAATACAGAAAATTTATCGGACAAATTCCTCATATTTCAAAATTTATTCAAGACATTAATTAATAGGCATATAAATCAATAACATGGTTGCTAGAATCTCTAAGATTGCTTAACATTTTTTTTGTCTATTTCACCCCTGCTCTATCAAAAGATTAAGATAAGTCTGCGCAAGTATGCAGTCGACATTTTAGTATAACTTGTACAAATTAAAGACAAACATCAATTACTTTAACAAAAATTAAACGGGATATAAGTTTCATCATGAATGTTATCTCATTTACCCTTTCCCTCATACGACAATTCTGCAGCAAACGACTTTGAACATATTTTGTCAAAAAATGAAAAATCTCTGTAATTGAATGGATAACCTATGACTAAAAGTGGAAAACATTGTGTCAAAAGGAGAAATTGCACGTTTTGTGCAATTTCTTCTTTTGTCACTATGTTTTCAAAAAGCCGTCTGCTGCAGAGGCATCAGAAAGCGTCTATATGAGGGAAAGGGTTAACCATTCCCCTGACATGAGATTTTCAGAGGCGTCTGCTTTGAAAACATTTTGGAAAAGCTTGTAATATTAAGAATATTTAAACTTGAGTTTTGATACTGGATTGAGTTTGTTTTTCAGGATACTTCCTGAATTGAGCAATTTTTCCATTTTCCACAATTGATTTTAACCCTTTCCCACATAAAGACGCTTTCTGACGCCTCTACACCAGATGGCTTTTTAAAGACATAGTGATAAAAGAAGAAATTGCTCAAAACAAGCAATTTCTCAGTTTACCACAATGTTTTCCAACTTAAGTCATAGGTTATCCATTCAATTATAGAGATATTCTATTTTTTGACAAAATATATTCAAAGTCGTCTGCTGCAGAATTGTCGTATGGGGGAAAGGGTAAAAGGTCTTCTGCTGCAGAGATGTCTTACATTAATTGGGTAGGGGTTAAGACATCTGCAGCAGAAAACCTTTGAAAACATTGTGGCAAAAGGAGAAATTGCTCACAATGAACAATTTCTCCTTTTGCCACAATGTTTTCAACTCTGTTCAATATTCATACTTTCATTTACAGAGATTTTTCATAATTTGTTTGTCTTTTGTAGGTTTGCTGTATATTGGAAAGGGTTAAGAAGCAATAAAAGCTACTCAAACATTTCTGATTTTCCAGATCAATTATGAAAATCTTTACAACTGACAATTAGGAATTGTCAAAAGGTTTAAACCCTTTCCCATATTCAACAAATCATTAGTACAAGACTTTGAAAACATCTAGGCAAAACTATGAAATATATCAAACAATGAAAGTATAAATATTGATTGTTAAAAAACAATGTGGAAAAGCCACATTTTGAATTTCCTCTGGGTGGCTGATTAGGAAAAGTTTGACTGTATGTGAAAACTAAGAAAATGTATGACAAAGTCTAATTTACCCTTTTCCTGGTACAGACTTTAGACTCCTCTGCAGCAGACAGGTTTTAAAACCATATTTAACAAAGAAGAAATTGCTCACATTGGCAACTTGTTTTTTTAAACATTATTTTCTACAATTTATCAAAACTATACTAAATTCCTACTTTATTTTTCTTCTTTAGACAGTTTTAGAGTAGACAAGTTTAAAAATAAAGATTTAGCTTAGCAGTTAAAACTTTTGAAAAATCTATCTAGATCTTTAATGAAAATATTTTGTATCTACTTCCAAATGGAGTAACGAATTCATGTTAAAAAAACCACATAGTTAATAAAAATAACTAAGAGCTAGTTATATCATATTGAACACGCAAAAAAGTTACGGACATTTTACTACAAGAGTGTTTGAAGAAACACATGCGTCACCTACAAATAAGTCAATAAATGAATATGTGACGGACAGACATGTGATCTTTATGTTTCACACTGCCTGTGCGAGAGGAGACGTATCTTTAGCAACAAAACTTGTAATACTTCAACAAACTCTATGCTGTGAGATCTTAGAACTGGCATCTACATACAAGATTTCTACAACACAAGCTTAGTGCAGGTATGTTCGAAGTTTCGTGAAATACAATGAACTAACACATTTCATTTGATATCTCTTTAATCAGTCTTAGTTTAATGTCATAAGACCGTACCGTTATGTTTTTAACAATTTACAAAGTGGTTACATACAGATTTTGAAAGACGTATAAAAACAGTATAACAAAAAAAACCTGACCAGTGAAAAATGAGCACTAACTAATTAATATATGGATGCTACTGGAATAAATTAGTCTGTTTTCACAGTTACAATTCCCGAGCTGCTGAAAAAGGGACTTTTTCTTGTGCTGTAATCTTCAAAGGCTATGTTGTGGACACTCATCATAATCATCTCATAAAGACTTCTGATGAGGTCCCAAATGCCAACGTTTAATAAGATTATAAATACTACCTTTATAAATGGACGTAATTCATTAATTACAGCTCAGACTAACCCTTTCCCACATGCAGACACGTTTTGAAGCATCTTCAGCAGAGTGTTTTGAAAAAGTGTGGCAAATGGAGAAATAGATCATGATCAGCAATTTCTCCTTTTGCTACAATGTTTCAAACTATTTAATAATAAAGAACTTAAATGTATTCATTATTCTTCAATCTTTTTGCCTGAATGTTTTCAAAGTAATCTGCTGTAGATTTGATGTATGTGGGAAAGGTATAAATAAATGATGTACAACTCGGTATTATTTTAGGTCATCTTGATTTATTCTCTTTTTAACTCTCAGCAGCATGGTGGTGGTCCATTGATCGAGCCGCGAAATAGTATCAAATTCTTTTATTGCATCCGTATAAACATCCGCATCTTCATCTTCACATGCTTGTGTTAAACTCTGTAAAATAAGACAGTTCAATGAAACACATGCATTGCTTGCCAATATGTCAGTAACTTAAATGATGTCAGATAGATTGCAGAACAACCCATGCGGAGTGATCCATAAGTGTCTCCCTGGCAAGTCAGGTGATACAATTAAATAAAGCTGCATCAGACAAATGATGGTCCAGAGGTCTTAATAAGTAGGGGTAAATAGCTCTTTTCCCCACAATATCTCTCTTATTGTCCAACCAAATGTGTGCTTGTCAAATAAAGATTGATCTATCCATATATATTCTAATTTTGATGAAAATGTATATCATAATAATGATACTATACATTTTGTATAAACTGTAGGATAAGGTAAACATTGCTGAGTATTCCATATAGGCAATGCTATAATCCCTAGTGAGTCTGCGCATATGCCCATGCTAGTCTTCATTAGTTCTATATGCAATATAATTACTTTTTGCCTCCTGTGGTTCAAACACTTGAGCCATAAGAAAAGTTTTCAATCATGACTTTTTAAAAATATTGTATCTTTACCTTTTTCTGTAATATGTATTTATGATAAAATACTTGTAATATTCCCTGGGTAAGGATTTACCCTTTTCCCTTATAAAGATGACTTGAAGCACCTCAAATAACTTTTAAGAACATTGCAGAGGCAAGAAATTTCAGCTCTTATTCTGTATTTATTCAATCATGAAATATGCCTAGTGGTTAAGGCATCTGCTTAGGGAGCAGGAGACTGAAGGTTCGATCCCAGTGAGGTCTGTTCTAATATGGCTTTTTTTATATCTATATGAACATTTTTTTTTTTTAAATACCTTTAATAATTTACACTCCCTAGCATCAGCAAACGATGGGAAGAGGTCTTCATATCGTTGTAATGCTTGTTGTGCATTTAATGTATCAATACACAAATGGCAAACAGCAGCTCGGAAAAAGTGGTCTTTAGCACTGTATTTCAATAAGGAGTTGTCCATACATAACATGGCCACCTATTATACAGAAAAAAAACAAAAAAACATTTTAACTCTTACCCGATATGCAGGCAAATATTATTGATACATCTGCAGCAGACAACTTTTGAAAACATTTGTGCAAATTGTTTAAGTTACACATTGAAAAATACCAAACTTTCTAGCCGCCCGAAGTTTTTAGAAATCGTCTAATACAGATGAATCAAAATGAGTCTTCAAGAGAGATAAGGGTGAACAAATCAAAACAACTTTTAGGAATCTGGTAGAGGGTCACCTGTTGTACATTCCTGTCCCCATCCCCCAAAAAAATCTGACAATGGTTACAATGGGTATGTAGGGGAACAAGACTGCATACTGTAAGCTATTTTTCTTCTAACAATAAAACTGGTTTAGGCCTTTTTCACTTGAACAATCTTTTTTTAATTTTGTGTAATTGGGTCAAACTTCCAGAAGATTTTTAGTTTGCACTATTGACTTATAGGGCAAACTATCTCTGCTATCTGGTGGCCATTTTTTTTTCAATCAAAAAATAAATTGTGAACTTTAACCGACAGACGACTTTTGAAAACATTGTGGCAAAAGAAGGAATTACTCATAATGAGCAATTTCTACTTTTGCTCAATGTTTTCCAAATTTAGTCATTGGTTATCCATCCATTCAATTATAGAAATTATCAATTTTTTGACAAATTATATTCAAAGTCGGCTGCTGCAGATTTCTTGTATGTGGGAAAGGGTTAAGTAGAGGTTTATCTTATAATTATTTTGAAATTATGTTGAAAGTAGATGAGCAGTTTCAGAGGAGATGATTGTTAAGCTTTTCTCTATTAAGCACATTTCTAATGCCACGGCAACCAGAATTCAACAATCAGTAATTGTGATATAATATCACCTAGGAAACATTCCAGTTAAGTTTGGTTAAAAAATGACCAGTTAAAGCCAAAGACAACTGACAACCAACACTTTCTGCAGCAGACGACTTTGAAAACATCTAAGCCAAAAACAGGAAAATAGTTACAAAAGAAAGCATAATTATTGAATAGATTTGAAAACACCTCAGCA